>PVKM010013189.1:0-30625 GCA_004027735.1 Carollia perspicillata
TATTGCCAGATAATATTCCATTGCATGAACGACCTACATGTTGTTTATGCATCCATCAGTTGATGGATATTTGAGTTGTTTCTGTTTCTTTGGCTGTTATGAATAAGGCTGCTGTGAACATTCATGTACAGGTTTTTATGTGGACATAATGTTTGCATATCTATTTCTATTTAATTACATAGAAACAAGCCCTTGGACATTATAAAACAGTCTTACAACTCATCTTGTAGATCAAAGAAGAAATCAAAAGAGTAATTATAGAATATTTAGAAATGGATGGCTATTATATTAACATTTTATTAAAACTCACAGTGTTACATCAAAACTGCACTCAGAGGAAAATTCATTGACTTAAATGTTATCACGCTGCAAAAGAATAAAAATAAATGAATTAAGCATTCATCTCAGGAAACTCAAGCAGAACCCAAGCAATAATAAATTATAGGAGGAAACCAATAAAAAATAGATGAAGTATAAAAGAGAGCCAGCCAACTAAATGGTACAATTTCAGGCAAAGGCAGATGAATGGTAGCTTTCACCTGATCTTGCAGGGGAACTCTCTAGTAATTTTCTTTCCCAAAGTAGTCTCCACTTGAGGATTTAAAATGGAGAGACTGGGCTTTCTTATTCCCAGCACACATCCCTCTCTCCTGCCCCCATCAGTCACTGGGTAAGGTCTACTCCCAGGGCACTTCTAGACCTAGGTGGAAGACGGGTGGAGCTGTTCCAGTGGCCTGAAGGCATCTCTCCAAAGAAGAGCCTCACTTAAAGTGAGTGGCAAGGTGGGTGCACACAGAAGCTGTAAAAAGACCCAAGGGGCTCTGGGCAGGGCTTTGAGAATGTCCACCTCATGGTGTCTTCTGGCTCTCCTTGTCTTTGTAAAATTGTTATTTGTCTACGTCGTCACATCTTACCATACAGGCCAAGAGAATAAACTGGATCACGCAAGCTGCTAAAGGGGACAGGTTGTATAACTGAGAGTGCTTTCCTGGCTTGGTCAGTGCCTGGAACCCTTCGACCTGTGACCATGCATTACCTAGCCTGTGCACGTATGTGCATACCTGTTTACTTGGCATTACTGTGGTTCACCTAAGCATACCTCCCTGTTTTTGGCTTAGGCACTTTATCACATGGTGTCTGCTATGTGGTGACATTGTCCCTTGCCATAGTGTGCCCCAGAAATCCATTTGGCTCTCATCTCAGTTACCTTTCTATCTCCCTTGGGAGCATGGGGGAAGTTTTGAGTTCTGTCCACGCCTCACTTGGACTCAGAAAAACTAAATCTGGGTCTTCCTCTGCCTTGCCATACTTCACTTGACCTTAACTAGGCTGTCCCTGAAGTTGAAGCCAGGGCAACCTGTGGGGCAGTGTCCTCCCATCCCTTAAAATTGAATTTGGGAAAATCCCCTCTGGTCTTGTCATTTCAAAAAGCTATTTTCGGAGGCGCTCATTTCCTTCCCCCTTTCACTTGTCTCCTGTCTAAATCTCTTCGTATAGAAGCAGCAAGTGTTGTGCTTTTCACTTCCTGTATATCGAGTCCTCCTTACCTAGGGCAGCAAATCCCCGTGACCTTCGGCCTCCGCCAAGCCAGAGGTGGATGGGATACTTATCCTCACTATGGAAAACATTCCCTGATCTGAATCACATCCTTTCTGCATAAGTTCAAGTAGAAAATAAGGGAATGTAGAAATTCCTTTTCTTTTGATAAAGTCAAGCTTGGAAGTCTTGTTGCATATTTAAAAATTTGATGTTCCAAGTGAGAGGCCAAACTATAGCTTACTTGCTTGCTTTTTTTTGAATTCCTATTTAACAATCTTCATTTGCCCCAAGGCAGATGGATGCCCCTCAGGCTGCCTAAAGAGAGCTGTTTCTAGCAGAAAGTATAGAAAAAAATCACATTAATATAATTGCTAGAGCAGTACAATTCTGACCCAGTGTTCTGACTTACAACTTGAAAAATGGTGTCAGGTTTTAGATTCTATCTAAAAATCCTAATTGGGCTCTAGCCGGTGTGCCTCAGTGGAAAGAGCACCAGACCATGGGCCCAGGGGTTGCCAGTTCAGTTCCTGGTCAGGGCACATGTCTGGGTTGTGGGCCAGGTCCCCAGATTGGAGCTTTTGCTAAAGACAACAAACCAATCGATGTTTCTCTCTCTCTCTCACATCCGTGTTTCTCTCCCTCTCTTTCTCCCTCCGAAAGGGAGACCCTTTTCCTAAAAATAAATAAATAAAATCTTCAAAAAAGCCCCTAATTAGTTAGGAGACACAGTGCCTAAGACCAGTATCTGCTCCAGTTAGCAAGTAAGGGCCACCTGTGCAATTTACCTCCTCGATATTCCACTCAGGGTGTGTCACCCAAATGTGTAGAAAGTGGCAAATGATCACAAATGTTATTATTCCTTGCAGTAGACCACGACTTTTTCACAGCATGCTAATTTTAGAACACGGTGTAATTTTCTAGTTAGCGTCACCAGCCCCGGACAGCCTTTCATTGATTTCTCTTTCTGTCTCACACTCCGGCATGGCTCTGTGTGGTACTATTACTGATCCAGTCTTTATTTAAATTTTGTATTAATGTTGACTTCTAAAAATTGTACATTAAACTATTACATAACTTGATTACTGTGTTTTCTGGTACCGCCTTAAATTTTGCAGCTGGGGCAAGGGCCTCACTTGCTTCACTCTAGTCCCAGGCCCCTTGTCCTCGTGGTTAAACTCCACAAAGCTTTCTCTCATGTTACTAATGGGCTCAGTGCTTCCTCTGAATTCATGCATTCTTTTCTTTACCATTTTCATGATCTTAACACTAAAGTCATCTGTATACATGTCTTATCATCCATCCTCCCTCGTTCAGGTGTAAACCATCTGAGATTGAAGTCCTGTGGGGTTTCTAAATTTTTAATTAAACGCATTGGGGCAACATTGGTTGATAACATTATACAGCTTCACAATGTAACACTTATATACTTACCCCATTGTGTGCTCCCTGCCCAAAGACTAGTTTCCCTCTGTTACTATGTATTTGACCCCGGCTACCCTCTTCATCCTTCCCCTGCCCCCTTTCCCCTCTGGAAACCACCGCTCTGTTGTCTGTATCTATGAGTTTGTTTTCTTTGCTGCTTTTTGTTTTGTCCCATACAGAAGTGAAATTATAGGGTTCTTGACCTTTTTCATCTGACTTATTCAGATGAAAGTAAGCATCTACTCTGCAGACAATGTACTATTCCTCAGCCATGAAAAGGTAAAATATTGCAATTTGAAATCCTGTGTTGATTTACCTTTGCATCCTTTTAATATCAGTTAAGATACCCGTACAATAAAGGTTTACTTAAAGTGTAAAGTACATTTAGCTTCATAAGGAGGAGGAATATAAAATACATTCAGTTTTTAAAAGATTTTGTTTATTTACTTTTATTTTTATTTTTTATTTTTTTAAAGATTTTATTTATTTATCTTTAGAGGGGAAGGAAAGGAGAGAGGGAGAGAAATATCAATGTATGGTTGGCTGTCATACACCTCCTGCTGGGAACTGGCCTGCAACCCAGGCATGTGCCCTGACTGGGAATCGAACCACGATCATTTGGTTCACAGGCCCACACTCAATCCACTGAGCCACACCAGTCAGGGCTTGTTTATTTACTTTTAGAGAGACGGGAAGGGAGGGGAGAAACATTGATGTGTGAGAAAGATACATTGATCAGTTGCCTCTTGCACCCCCCCAACGGGGAACCTGGCCCGCAACCCAGGCATGTTCCTGACTGGGAATTGAACCAGCGACCCTTTGGTCCACAGGCCAGCGCTCGACCCACTGATCCACACCAGAAAGTAAAATGCATTTTAGAAAAATTTATACCAGAATTGTTACTGCTTTTTTTTAAGCAAGAATTCTTGGATAACATTTAGGCTATGTTGAAAATTTACTTATATTTAACACTTGGTTGCATGATGCAGTGAAGGTGAATTGTTATTGTATTTCACCACATTTCGGTCCCTTTTCACACCATGACAGATAGTAGTCAGAAAGGTGGTAGAAAATACATGGAGGAGACGAGGGGTGAAATCCTGGAATTAAACATTTTCCATGAATAATCTACAAAAAAGATAATCCACGTGGAAAGACTCAAGAGTTGATTGTACAATTTATCTTTAAGCAATTGCATGCAACGTTGCCACAGGATGTGACACAGTGGTTAATTTCTAAAATGTTAGATTCTGTTAGTATTTTCAGATCAAACTTTGTTTTCTTCTCGACATAATTGATTACTGCTTTCATTGGGATTTATTTTAAAGTAATTCTAAACTGAAAAACTGCAAGGAAAGTAGAAAATGCACATTTCTCCATTAGGGCAGCTGTGTCTAGAACAGCACAGCAGAATTCTCCTTCTTCTTCTTCTTCTTCTTTTTTTTTTTTTTGCTATTTAATTTCTGTATCTCTTTATTGCTCTATTCATTCTAGAAAGGACTGAGGTCACTCATTAGTCTTTTGAATGAAAATTATTTGAACACACAGATTGAAAACATCCCACTGTCAGTAGTAGCGATTTAGTATATGAAACAAATTTGGGGGTACTACAAATTAATTATGCTTTTTTCGAATACTTTGTTTCCACCACACAGTCAAATCCTTTGTTACCTTTCCCCACATACATCAGTTAGCTATTGCTGTATAACAAACAATCCAAATTTTAGTAGTTTAAAACAACAATCATTTGTCCTTTCTTCTGAGGTTATGGATTGACAGGGAGGGTCTGCTGATCTAGAAAAGGCTTGGCTAGTCTTAGGTATCCTCACTCATAGTTTTCGGGGGCCAGCCGATGTGGGACTGGCCAAGATGAAGCCTTGCCTTTGCCCTTCATATTACGTCATTCTGTAGCAGGCAGCCTGGGCTTGGTACCACATTAATGGTGTGGTCCCAAGACAAAGAGAGCAAAAACATACAAACCCTTTCCAGATTTAGGCTGGGTATGCTTATACTATTACTTCAGCTGCATTCTATTGGTCAAAGTAAGCGACAGACTATCAGAATCTCTGGAATCAGCTGCAAATTTGAGGGTACTACAAATTAATTATGCTTTTTTCGAATGCTTTGTTTCCACCACGGCATGAATACACAGAAGGAAATAATTGGAGCTGGCCATTTTTAGAATCGGTTTATCATATAATGTGAGATATTCTCTTAATTTCTCATATGACTTATTCTCCCAAAACACTTGAGATAGAGATCAGAATAATGAATTTATGCAATATATATATTGTATTATATTGTATTATATATATATTTGTATTATATATATATAATACAAATATAAGATTAGGCGTGGTTGACAGAATTCTAAGATGATCCCCAGGGTGCCTGCCCCTTGGTGTGCACTCCATCTATAATCCTCTCCCTTTGCGTACAAGCAGAATATGTGAATATAATGGGATAATTGCTCCCTTGATTAAATTACTTACATAGCAAAAGTGATAGCATAGCCACCTCCATGATTATGCGACATTACATAAGACTATCTTTGCAGACTGGACAGGTTCTCCTGCTGACCGTGAAGAAGTAACTGCCATGTTGTAAGAGGGTCTGTGAGGGGAACATGTGTCAAGGAGCTGTGAGGGTCTTCTCAGAACTGAGAACAGACCCTGGTTGAGCAAGGAAGTGAGAATCTCAACCCTACATCTGCCCAAAACTAAATTCTGCCAAGAACCATGTGATCTTGAGTTCCAGAAAGGAATGCAGTCCAGCCATCACCTACATTGCAATTTATGAGACAAACCAATGAAAACACTGTTGGTGTTTGGGGGTGTTCCTCACAAACTAGCAGTTTTGGTGCAGATCTTGGCCGAGGCTCCAGGTGTCTGTGAGAGGCTTTATGACACCCGTTTTCTTTATATTGCTTTGGCTTATAGCTCCTAATAGAACTTCAGGAAGAAGCCAGTTCTGCAGGGCTGGTTCTGGGTGGGTTTATCTGTTAAGAAGATATTCTTAAAGGGCTTAAAGAGGCAGACACCCAGCTTTAACTCACACTTTATTATAAGTATCCAGGGGATTTCATGGAATCTAACAATAGGCATGTGGCTGAGATTTAGAAATATTAGAAACAACCCTTGAAAACTTCCAGTAAATTTCACCTCTATATTTTAAGCACTTTTTTGCTCTCTATGTATATACACACACATACAGACCTGTATATACATATACATATAAACACACAAATATGTTTATATACGTATGTATATATGTATATGTATATATGCATATATGCATATATATGTTTATCTATGTCCCTATCTATATTGCTTTTTATCTCTCTATTTTTCCAGACAGATTTATTCCCCAACTTTTCTAGTTGTTTACTGGGAACCATGACCTCAAGCCCTGATAGTTCTGGAACTTCACATCAGTCTCAAATTATGGTCCCCAGATCAGCAGCATTAGCCTCACCTGGGAACTCACTAGAACTGTCAGGTCTCATGCCCCACCCCAGACCTGCAGAATCAGAAACCCTGGGGTGTGGCCCAGCAGTCTGTTCTAACAAGCCACCTTTAACAAGGTGGCTCTGATGCATGCCAAGTTTGAGAAGCAATGATTCTATCTTACAGCTTCAGCTATCTATCTGACTGACCCGTTTGCAATCCCAAGGTCAAAATTTTCAGCAAAGGGTTAGGGGCATGGCTTGAGTCTGGGACCCACCTCTGCACTGATTAGCTACGGCCTCAGAGCTGGGTCATCTGGGTCACGAGTAACCTTACTCATCCAATTGCCAAATGCTTTGACAGAGTGAGTGGAGATGAGAGATGAGTGGAAAGTGCCTGTTTCGGAAAACAGGCTCTTTGGAAAAGAAGTGGAATGTGGAAGAGAATGCTGCCTAGGAAAAACAAGGGCCAGATTGCCATACCGTGAACCTGAGAGCTGTCACTGGCTGGCAAAGCCTTGATGGGAGTGGTCAGGGAAAGTTAACGAGACCCAGGCGCTGGCCTGCTCAGGTGTAGCATGCCAAATGAAGTTCCCTATTTCCACAGGGACTGGCCTAGCCCGGGTCATGGTTTACAGCACTAAATGTCACACTGATCCATTTCTTCTTACTTTGCATCCCTTTTCCTGGAGCCATTCCCATCCAGTTTATTGCCTGCTGTGAGTCAGGAGGTTGCATTAGTTAGACCGGTGATCCTCAAAATTAGGTCCCTTACCCCTATGGGTCTTGGGCTCTTTCAGGGATTCCACAGATCAAATCATTTTTATAATGATAGTAAAATATTATTTGTCCTTTTCACCGTATGGACATTTGTACTGATGGTGCAAAAGCAATGACAGGTAAAATTGCTGGTTCCTCAGCCCGAATCAAAGCTGTGATACCAACGTACTAGTACCGATTGTCTTCGCTGCCGTGCACTCTCAGTATATGTATTTCAAAAAGGCAGTTCCATGTAAGAATGTCCTTGATAAAACATTAGAAATGTTATTAGATTTATTCATAAAATAAGATTTGATCACATTTCAACCCTGGAGTACTTTTAATGTACTGGGTGACAAAATGGGAAATGCACACAAAGCACCTCTGCTGTGCACAGAAAGATGATGATTGTCTCAAGAAGAAGTACTTGAGCCCCAACCAGTGTGGCTCAGTAGGTTGGGCGTCATTCTACAGGGTGAAAGGTCGCCGGTTCAATTCCTGGTCAGAGCACATGCCTGGGTTGCAGGTTCAGTACCAAGTCCGGGAGCATAAGAGAGGCAACCAGTTAGTTGATGGTTTTCTCTCACACTGGTGTTTCTCTCCCTCTCTTTCTCTCTCCCTTCCCCTCTCGCTAGAAAAATAAATAAATAAAATCTTAAAAAAAGAAGTACTTGTGGGATTGTTTGAGCTGTGAAATGAATTAGCCACTTTTTAATGGAAAAACCTTTTTTTTTCTTGAAAGAATAACTGATAGACGAGCTATGGTGGTTGGCAGACATTCCCTCAAAGCTAAAGTAAGCGGGCCTGTCGCTTCAAGGAAAACAACTAACAGCGTTTGTTGCCAGTGATAACATCTGAGCTCTCGAGTGATAACTATAATTTTGGAAGACTTGTATCTACCACCCTGAGCTTGACAGCTTCCCAATACTTAAAACTTTTTTTGATATGCTCTATAGTGGTGTTAGCCAATGTAAGTTTTCAATATTGTAGAAAATGGTCGACATTTAGAAGGTCTGCATAACTCAGCACACTGATATTTTCCAAATGACCAATTTATGATGTTACAAAACTGTGCATGGGGAAGAAGGCCATTCAAAATGCAAGATAGACCCGTGCATTTTAATAATAACAGTGTTACATTAAAATTTAGTTGATATGGTTTGAGATTCCACATTACAACTAACTTCTTGGAAACTACCACCACTTGTAGAGTTTTAGTATACTATCAAAAAAAATCCAAAATGATCTCAAATAGCTATTAAAATACTCCTCCTTTTCCAGTTACTCATCTGTGTGAGGCTTGGATTTCTTCATATAGTTCAACCAAAACAACAGAGCAAAACTCATCGAATGCAGACTCAGCTGAGAATCCAGCTGTCTTCTATTAGACCAGACACTAACGAGATTTTCACAAATGTAAAACAATGCCTATTCTTCTCACTGATTTTTTTGTGTTGGAAAATACAGCTATTCTTTGTAAAAAAAATGTTATTTATATTAACATGTAATGGGTTTATTATTGTTATTTTTAATGGATTAAAAATAAAAAATTCTTAGTTCTCATTTTTAATGTGGTAAATATTGATACATTAACCCATAGAAAAGTTGTTTGAGGTCCTCAATAATTTTCAAGATTACTAAGGGGTCAAGAGACCAAAGAGTTTGAAAACTGCTGAATTGGAATATAGCTTAGCTGTCGTAATTAAGAGACATACAGAGAAAAAAGGGTGACAAAGTGGTTCCAACAATATAGAAATTTCTTTTTTTTTAAGCAGCAGTCCAGAGATCAATGGAGAGGAAGTACGGGCAATGAGGTCTCAGATGCCTTCTGTCTTTTTGCTCCAATTCTAGAATGCAGGTTGTATATCATGTGTCGCTATTTATTTAACATATTTTGTAATGGTATTTCATTATGATTGGTTTCCTTCGTAATTTTTCTAATTTGAGGGTGACTAACTTCCTTGAGAATGCTTTGTATTTTGATGTATTTAAGGTCTCAGGGGTTCATTGGCATGCCCAGCCAGTCCGTGATGCATAATGACTAACAAGTCTAAGGTCTTGGTCCAAGAAGGGAAGAGAATAAAGGTCAGGAGGGCAAGAGCCATCTTGTCAAGGAAATGCACCCAGATTTCCTGCCCGCCTGCTGGTATTGAGAACTTAGTCACAGGGCCACGTCTACCTGGGAAATGGAGTTCCAAGTTGGAAGGCCATGTGTCTTGCTGAAACCTGAGGATGTGTGGAGGTTAAATTACTACTGAAATAAAAGAATATTGAACAATGGGGTAAGGGGCAACTTCATAGTTTCTTTTCATGGTTCTGTAGGGCTTTATTTATTCCCTTTGACCATTCTCACTTTGTCTCCCTGCTCCCTATCCAGTCTCTGGAGGCTGTTCTTCCTTCTCAGTGATGAGTAAATTTGTTCTCCGATTTTCCACCCCAACCACCCTCTTCTGAACAGTTACCCAAAACAGTCGGTGTCACGCCTGCCCAAACCAACAAGCTGGCGTGTGAAAGTTAAAAGCTGGCAGGATGATCTCAAAGCACCTCCCGTCCCCCCAGGTCAACATTTATTAGTTGTAAAGTGAAAAAATAGTAACTTGGCAGTGGAGAATCCTGGTAGACAACACCTTAATCAAGTGATCAAGGCTAATATTGCTAGTAATAGACATACTGACAGCACATATCCCGACATAAAACATCTCTAGGGTGTTCTTCCCCTCAAATCCTAAATTTGAATATTATCGTGGCAAAACATCCAGCAAATCCAAATTGAGGGACATTTACAGTATAACTGACCTGTACTCTGCAACCATGTCAAGGTTATGAAAGACACAGACAGGGGAACTGTCACAGATTAGAGGAAACTAAGGAGAGATAAAAACTAAGTGCAATGAGGCATTCTGGATGGGATCCTGGAACAGGAAATGTGGTATTAATGGGAAAGCAGACAAAAGTCAAGTAAGGGCTGTAGCTTAATTAATAGCCTTGTAACAATGTTAATTTCCTGTTGTCATTAATAGTCCTATGGCTATGTGAGATGTTAACATTAGGGGCATCTGAATAAAGGATATTTGGTAACTCTCTGTACTATTTTTGTAATTTATTTAGCAGTATAAATCTACTACAAAATAAAAAGTTTAAAAAAAAAAGTCTGGCAGGTACAGAGAGGTGTCTTCCCTGGGTGGTGACACGCCAGGGATTTTACTACTGAGGGAGGGTCAAGTACTAGTATATCTCCCTCCCATTCAAAGCTGAAAAAGCAATTCCAACCAGGCAGCCTCCAGTCTCTGGGGCAAAGCTCTGCTAAAGCTGGTAACCCAGGCAGAGTACAGTACAGCATATTGTCTAGAAGGATAGGTTTGGCATCACGGAGATCTGGGTTTCAGCTTGGCCCCTCCTCTTCACAACAGTGTGCCTTTCAGAAGGTATTTACCCTCTGTGAACCTCAATTTTCTCATCTTTAAAATGGGAGAATGTAGTACTTACAGGGTATATTTAAGGAGATAATGTCTCTGAAGCATAACTAATGTTCAATAAAAAACTATTATTATTGTACTGTAAAGGAAAGTCTGGGAACCTGGCTGTTGTGGCTCAGTGGATTGAGCTGAGGCCTGCAAACCAAAGGGTCCCCGATTCAATTCCCAGTGAGGGCACAAGCCTGGGTTGCAGGCCAGGTCCCCACTAGGGGGCGCATGAGAGGCAACCACACCTTGATGTTTCCCTCTCTCCCTCCCTTCCCCTCTCTCTAAAAAATAAATAAATAAAATCTTTAAAAATAAAAAAAAGTTTGGGAAGAATCACATTACTACTTAAGCTAAAGCAAAGCAGCCGCATCAGTATTTATAAAGTGCTTCAAATATACCACATTCGCTCCCAGTCAAGTTACCATTAGTGATGTTAAGGTCACTGCAGTGCTGTGGGCTTTAACTAAACTTACAGCACTGCTGGGGAATCTAATTTAATTGAAACGCACTCTAATTTGGATTACTTTTTTTCTAATTTAATTCCTCGTGCCTTATATTTTCACATAGTTGTTAGTGTATAAATTATTAATTTAGTCACTTTGTTTGATTATGTTTTTTTCTGGCATTGCTCATCAGTGCTAACATGTTTAAATATTGGTCTCAGTGGTTGCTAAAAGCAAAGTTATGTAGGAGGGAAACACCCCCCAAAACCCGAATCTAATAAAAATGCTGCTTTGTGTAAATTGTTTCATGATACGAAGCTGGACGCTGTGTCTGACCACTTCTACCTAATAGTTTTAGCACTATTATCATTCACTGTCCCTGGGGAGACTAAACTAGGGGAGTCTGGGCTCCCCCCCAAGAGGCTGTCGATTTCCCTGGGCTTCCACGGCTCCTGCTCTGCCCATCTGGACCAGTGCTACTCATTCTGTGGTCTGCACACTCTTACTGAGGTGTGGAAGAAATTCAGAGTAAGCATTCAGAACCTCTGATAGCAATTTGATGGAGTTATTTTATGTTTGTTCAATACAATTAGAAAAAGGGCCTTATATTTTGTATTCTTTGCTTTTTCATTTCTTTTTTTGTTTTTAGTAATTGATCATGATTGTATTTGACAAAGGTGTCAGTCAGGTACAAATTAGAAAAAGAAAACACAGCCTGGGCCCTTACCCACAGATGGAGAAATACAGATCTAAATTATAGGGCGTATCTGGCAAAAGACTATCCCAGGTAATATGTAATTGAAAGTAATCAATAAAAAGGAAGGCATTTGTATCTATTATGTAGCTCTACATATTTCGTAAATACAACTTGAGCTAACATTACTGCCTAGAAGCATCTATGTTTAGATTAGAGGCATTTGTCTGTGCGAAATTTTCTGTGGTTTGTGAACCCGCCTAAGGGTCGGTGTACATCGGGGTGGTTTTCTGGCTGGGAAGTTCATCATAGCGTGTGTGCTAACCTGACAACATAATGACTACCACAATTTTCTCCTGACTAGCCCCCTGTTTCCATCCTGGCACATAATTTATCCCCCCACTGTTGCCAGAATAACAATCTTAGTAAAATACAAAATTTCATCATGTTACTCTGATGCTTAAAATCCTTCAGGGATTTTCCATTATTCACGAGATGAAGTTCAAAATTTATTTCTCTAGCCCACACATTTTAGAAAGATTATCCTTCCTTGTCCATCTCCTTGTCCCCACTGTATTCATAGAGCCTCACTGGTGTCTTTTTTTTATTACTTTTATTAGCCTTTATTTTATGCTTAATTTACTCCCAGACAGTAAGTTTTGTTTCTTTAGTTATTTTTTTTCCTGGAATATCATTTTCTTCTGTGCAACCTCCTCTCTGGTTTAGGAACAATCTGCTCTTTTTCAGCTGGGGTCATCTCAGTGTGGCAGGGAGAGCTCCTGCTTGGATTAATCCGCCCATGAGCTCTGTACGTTTTGGGACACATCTTGAGGACTTTGTTCACCTGGACGTGCTCAATATCCGGAGACTCCACACCTAAAGCCTGAAGCTCACCATTACTTTCCGTGTTTTTAAGCACGTGCAGCAAAAATTCAGCACTCTTTTTGGGTCACTGACCCTGTGTCCAGCCCCACTGTTTGGTCTGGGCGCAGCGACCAGCTCCACCATTGGAGACAGAAAGACACACATTGTTTCTCGAAAGTGACATTCTTCAGATACTTGGTGGCTTTTTGAACATGCTTACCCTTGATGGCCTGGGCAGTTTCCCAAGTGTTTTTAAAGTGAAGTCGAAGTTTTGAACCTCTTCTTGATTAACATGATTTTATGGGGGGGGGGTTGGGTCAAGTGAATAGCAAACCATTTTCAGAGGTCACCTCAGCCCACCTCCCAGAAGAGCTCGAGTGTTTTCTTATTTATTTACGAAGCCTTTTTCAAACCTTCCTGACACTCCACCCAGGTAGAATGGACTCCTCTCTCCTTTATGATGCCTGCCAGTTTCTGAAACGGCATCAAAACTCCTTTAGTGAGGTTTAGAAAGCAAGCCATCCATTTGGTTCTCGAACTGAGAGTTAGATATTGAGTGAGGCTGTTTGATGATAGTTGCGAGGAGGCACAGTGGATACTGAATTCCGATGGATTCTGGAAGACACCGGAGAGGTGACAGGGCCAGTTCCCCAACCCTGAACTCAGGAGCGTGGTGCTGGAAGAGGGGGTGGAAAAGCCTCCCTTCTCCACGGCAGCTCCCTGGCCTGGGGCGCTGCTAAGGAAGGCAGTTACCTAACTGAGTAACTAGACTATGATTTAGTTCATTAAACCAGGCATTCGGCTGTCTACTGAAGGACATTCTTCACCTAATGGGTAAAGACTAGTATTTAGGTTTGATTAATTTACGTTAGTGTGCTCTCTTTTCAGATACCTAAGTTAAGAAGTTGTGCATGAAGCTTCATGTCATTCAGTTGCATGCAATGTCATGGTTGTAAAGAGGGAGAGACCTATCTAGACTCTATTCTGCAACAGTAGATTGGGCATTTGGTTAAATGCAGTCTGTATATGGAAGGAATAGCCTCCACTGTAGGCAATATTTGCATTTAACAAACCATTTCTTGTTCAAAATCCAATCAATGGATGCATTTATTCCAATAACTTGATTTACTGGTGATGCCAGAAGGTATTAAGTTAAAAATATGTTCAAGTTGAATTAGCTTTACATTGCCAGTCAGATTGCAGAGTTTGCCAACTTGGATATTAGTGACCATGGCTGGATCCCTTAATTTTTGTTTGTAAATGAAGAATTCTGGGAGCCCTTGAGGTGAAGAGGCTTGTTGAAAGTCACACAGCTATTTAATGGCCAAGCTCCACCCATCACCCAGTGTAGTTCCTGAAGAAGCATCAGCACATTTGGCTTGATGAAGTAAATTTTCTGACTTGTAAATTTTTAACAAGAAAATATTTCAGAGGTATCATATTTTGTAACACATTAAATAAAACCTTCACTGATGCAAAGGAAATGAGATTGAGTTTGTCTAGTTTATTCAGTTCCCACAAACTCAAATAGCAGGGAAAGAAGATGTCCATTTACAACCTCACGGCTGGTGTCTACTTGTCTGTTCAGTCTTTGGTGTGACATCCTGGTTCGGCTCAACTGTCTCTACCAGCAGCTGTTCTTTGCTGGCACCACAGTCTGACATGGAGTAAGTTTTGCTGCTAAATTACTTTGTGTTTGAATGGTTGCCATTGCATAGAGGGTGAAGAGTTTTGGCACAAAGGATGGAAAGATGTGAACCTGTAGCAAGCAGGGCAGGTTGCCCACAAACGCTAATGTGCTCCAGCTCTGGCTGGGTGGATCATTTGGTTGGAATGTCATCCTGTACACCAAAAGGTCAAGGGTTCGACTCCTAGTCAGGGCACATATCTTGGTTATAGGTTTGATCCCCAGTCAGGTGTTGGGGCATGAAGGAAGGTAACTGATTGGTGTTTTTCTCTCATCTCTCTCTCTCTCTGTCTCTCAATTTCTCTCTGACTCTGTCTTTCTCTCTCTCTCCCCCTTTCCTCTCTCTCCAAAATCAGTGAACATATCCTTGGGTGAGGATTAAACAAACAAACAAACAAGTTAATGTGCCCCCTTTCCATTGCATGGAATCATTACTGAGAAGTGGCTGTTCAGCCAGAACTACATTTCCTGGTCTTAATCCCCCGACCCCATGTCTTACTTTGCATGTAGATGTGACCACTGACTAGTCCTCGCCAGGGGAATGGGCGTGGGAGTGATTTGTTATTTTTGACCCAAGGCTTTCTGCTCTCTTTCCTTTCTCCTAACTGGGTACCATAGGGGGTGGCAAAGTCAAGAATGGAAGAAACCCAGGTCACCTGAAGCACCACATACAGGAGATCTGCCTGCTGATTAGGAAAAACTCCCTCAGACTCTTAAATAAGCAAAAAATAAACTTCAAATGTGTTTGAGTCTTTATACACTTTGCGTTTGTTAGAGCAGCCCAAACTCCCCTGGGTAATACAGGGCCTTTTGTTCTAGGAAGTTTTGTTTTCACGCTGAATGTAGACTTTCACCTAAAAATTTGTTTGAGGTATTTTTACAAAATATTTAATGTAATTGAGCACTCTCAGTGTTCAGAGAGGTCTCAATTTTCCCCAAGAGCTTAATAAAGCAAAATGGATTGAGACACTTGATGAAGCATCAAATAAACAAATTACTTGTCTAAATTTTGCTGATATCATGCTGTTCACTTCCAAATAAATTAGCTTTTAATTTTAATATCAATGTATAGAGGCAAAGGATGTTGTTCTTTGGATGTAGGTTAATTTTTATATTTTATGCTCATTTTACATATTCTTCACCTCTTCCCAAAAGTTTTCAATGATATAAAAAGTGACTTAGCAACAAGGTTAATACATGTCTGAGAAGCAGGATATAGAAAAAAGGACAAGGGAAATGTGCTAACTGTAATTGTTCACATAGTTGCTGTGATTGAGTTTCAGCCGTCAGTCTGAACTTCAGTCAGTTTAGTGTCAGCTGGGTGAGAGGGAGGCATGATCCATTACAGTGCAGCCGTCAGGAAGGACAAAGCGCACTCACCTCTCCGGGGAGGCAGAGCCTTGTCTGGCACCAGCATCTCAAAGAAAGAGCCCTCAGGGTTTTCATCTCAAGGGAGCGGGACCTACCGGCAGTGACATTGAAACAGGATTTCTTAAACTCTCTGACTTAGTTTTGTGAAATGAATTTTTGATGATATTGAAAAGGGAAGATCAGGTTAAGTAACTACCGAAAACCTTTTGTTTATTTTGATTTCTCATATAATACTTAATCCTTGGGAACTTGGTATAGCATGTAAAAGGCAATCATTGATATGTTCAATTATTAAAAAAAAAATCTTTGGCTCAGGATAGGTAAACTTTAGACCAAATTGCTGCTTTGATTCTAAAAACATTTTGAACAAATTACGTCATTGGTCAAAGGGAATTGATATTCGAAGGTGATTGTTTTGACTTCCTTAGGGGAGGACTTGGTTATCTCTATGTATGACCTTGCAGTTTTCATACCTGAGGGTTCTTAGGTTAGGGTTTCTAAAGAGGTACCTCCCCCCATATGGAAGCACAAAGCATCCTAATCAGACATTTGCAGGTACAGGTCTTTCTCAGATTTGATTTAATGTGCTCGAAGAATATTATAGCTGGAGTTGGTCTTATTAGTCACTGTTTTTTAGATGAGAAGATGGAGGTCCAAACTGGGTTGGTGATCAGACAGTGGAACCACCAGACAGTGAAAAGAGAACTGAAATCAAAGAACCCTGATCTGATTCTTAGCTTGTTAAGTACTAGTTTAATGCCATTCTAAATGTAATAAGGCTTTATCGATCATCATTGATAGAAAGGACCACTCCAAAATGTTTTTAAGCTCCTTAGAATTTTTGCTTATTTCTGTATTATCTTAAACCTTAGCTGTTTCCATCAAATATAGGTAAGCAATACACAAGAGAACAATGTGAAAATATTGAAGTAAAATTTAGAAATTGAAACATTAATCTCTAATAGAATGATGCTATGTTCAGATGGCTAACACAGTGTATTCTTTCTACTCTCTGAAGATTTCAAAGCACTTAACATTATCTTAAAACTCATCAAGCTGGGTGCTGAATCAGAGATTGGATGCTATAACACTATTCTTATTATTTATTTAATACTATCAACCGAGTTGGTTCTCAGTGGGAATTGATAGTTCTAAAAGGCTAAGACCTTTTCTTCATGTTCTGAAAGGACGTGTACCATTCAGCCAATATTTATTTTCCAGGGATAATCAATAATAATGCAAAAATAATAGTAGCAAATTACTCATAAAATATTCCCAAATGAATAAACTAATCAAATAGTTTTAAAAAGTCTTTGTAAGTTTATATTGGTTCAACTTGGCATATGCTACCTAATAGGAATAAACAAATTTGTGATATTTTTATTAGTTAAAGAAGAAAAAAATCACATGGACAAAAACTAAGGGGGGTGGAAATGAGAGGGAGGTGGGGAGAACTGGGGGGGGTTGACTGGGACGGGAGTAAAAGACAGAAAACTGTACTTGAATAACAATTAAAAAAATAAAAAAAAAAAGAAGAAAAAATGGAAACCACTTATCCTTTCTTACCAATTACAATTTAGAATTTTTACCTCTTAAAAGCTACCTGTTGTATTGCATATTCTTTCTTGTCTTTAAAATGCAGGAATACTCTAACTGAATGGTGACTTTATGTTCATCATTGCTTTTTGAAGTGTTTTACCGTATTATTTTAATGTAATTTATATAGTTGTTTTTGGCTTCTCAAAATTTTGAAATCAATGAGTTTTCTTTTTATACTAAAAAGTGGTTACCTGTTTTCTTGGATTTCATTTTTCCTGATAGAAAATTTGCCAGAATTTGGCTAATTTAATGAAAAACATTAATCTATTAAAATATAAGAGTAATAAATGGATTTTCTATTTGGCCTGGCTACCTTCTGGTATGAGCAACTGTTAATCAGAGACCTGTGTATGCAGTCTAAGAATCGTTCATATTCAAAATAAAACTTTCAACTATCTCTAAAATGACACACGTAAATGACAGCAATGCAGTTTTGAGAAAATGGTACATTACATGGACAAAAGCTACTGTGAGATTTTTAGGTGTATAACACAGACTCATGTTCACATACTTTTTTGACCACTTGCTTTCCATGTGAACATATGATCATTTTGGATATGCTGCCTAAAGTTCTAGCCTAAAAGCAGAACTCTAGTACATTTATTATAGCAGATGCAGATCCCTGGGCAGGAGAATGCAGACTCATGTCTTTATTATGCAAATTACAGAGGCAGTGCTAAGGGCGAGGGGGGTTAATGACTATTAAGTGATGATAACAGGTTCCAGCTCCTCCATCGTTTTGTCACTAAATGAGGGACAAAGGAAACAGACTGAGGGGTCATTGAAG
The DNA here is from genome assembly GCA_004027735.1 of Carollia perspicillata. Lineage (NCBI taxonomy): Eukaryota > Metazoa > Chordata > Mammalia > Chiroptera > Phyllostomidae > Carollia > Carollia perspicillata. The sequence goes on from PVKM010013189.1 coordinate 18,075, forward strand.
AAATAACTTTGAATTTATGGTTTGGGCTTATTTCACAAGTAATATTTTTAAACCCAGAATAAACAAATGTAAACAAGAATCACCCCACATTAGTTCACTTAGAGATAACACTATTAATATTTTGCTCTAACATTTTAACACTAGTAACATGTGCTCTATGCAATACAGTGTAACATTTTTCCTTTAAAAAATTGTGTCCTTTTTATGCCATTTTAAATATTATTCATTTAACCTCATGAATTTCCTCCATGTCCATAAATATACTTCTGCAACATGAATGGCATCATATTCCATTGTTCACCACTGTACCATAATTTATTTAACAATCCTTCGGTTTTTGGACATTTAAGTTGTTTCAGATTTTTTTAGCATAATAAAAAGTGCTGCAATGAGCATCCTTACACATACATTTTTGTACAATTAGTTTGTAAGATGAATTACAGAAGTAAAGCTGGTATGCAAAAGGGCATACGACTCCTTAAGATTTCTGTTAAATATTGAAGTCTTCACAGAATTTGTACCAATTTATACACCTGTGAACATATAAAATTCCTTTTCCCTCCAAATCTTAAAAATTATATAAGTTTTTTCAATCTTTGCAATGTGAGAGTACAGATTTCATTTTTAAGTATATTTTATTGATTATGCTATTACAGTTGTCCCATTTTTTTTCTCCTCTTTATTCCCTTCCACCCTGCACACCCCCTCCCACTAGCATTCCCCTGCCTTAGTTCATGTCCATGGGCCATACATGTAAGTTCTTTGGCTTCTCCATTTTCTATACTATTCTTAACCTCCCCCTGTCTATTTTGTACCTTCAATTCATGCTCTTATTTCCTGTATCTTTTCCCCTATTCTCACCCCTTCCCCTTCCTGCTGATAATCCTCCATGTGATCTCCATTTCTGTAGGTCTGTTGTGTTCTACTTGTTTGCTTAGTTTTTGTTTTTAGGTTCAGTTGTTGATTGTTGCGAGTTTGTTGTCATTTTATTGTTCATAGTTGTGAGCTTCTTTTTCTTAGATAAGTCCCTTTAACATTTGATATAATAAGGGCTTGCTGACAATGAAGTCCTTTAACTTGACCTTATCTGGGAAGCACTTTATCTGCCCTTCCATTCTGAATGATAGTGTGGCTGGATAGAGTAATCTTGGATGTAGGTGCTTGCCTTTCCTGACTTGGAATACTTCTTTCCAGCCCTTTCTTGCCTATAAAGTTTCTTCTGAGAAATCAGCTGATAGTCCTATGGGAACTCCTTTGTAGGTAACTGTCTCCTTTTCTCTTGTTGCTTTGAAGATTCTCTCCTAAAACCTGTGGGGGTTGTGGTGGCATAAGAAACTCCCAGCCTCACAGGAGAGTTCATTGGAGAGACCCATAGGGTCCTAGAATGCACACAAATCCACCCACCTGGGAATCAGCACCAGAAGGGCCCAATTTGCTTGTGGGTAGAGGAGAAAGTGACTGAAATCCAGTGAGAGCTGAGCAAGCAACACTATTCCCTCTCGGATCCCTCCTCCACATACAGCACCACAACACAGCAAAGTGGGTTGGCCCGCCCTGGTGAATACCTAAGGCTCCACCCCTTACAATGTAAAAGCTGCATGGCATCAAAGAAATATGGCCCAAGTGAAAGAACAGATCAAAGCTCCAGAAAAAGAACTAAGTGACAAAAAGATAGCCAACCTATCAGATGTAGATTTCAAAACACTGGTAATCAGGATGCTCACAGAAATGGTTGAGTATGGTCACAAAATAGAAGAAAAAGTACAGGCTGTGCAAAGTGAAATAAAGAAAAATATACAGGGAACCAACAATGCAGGTAAGGAACCAGGACTCAAGTCAATGATTTGGAGCAGAAGGAAGAATAAACATTCAACCAGAACAGAATGAAGAAACAAGAATTCAGAAAAATGAGGGTAGACTTAGGAACCTCTGGGACAACTTTAAGCACTCCAAGCACTCCAACATCTGAATCACGGAGGTGTCAGAAGAAGAAGAAGGGCAAGAAGTTGAACATTTACTTGAAAAAATAATGAAGGAGAACTTCCCCAACCTAGCAAAGGAAATAGACTTGCAGGAAGTCCAGGAAGCTCAGAGAGTCCCAAAGAAGTTGGACCCAAGGAAGCACACACCAAGGCACATCATAATTACATTACCCAAGATTAAAGCTAAGGAGAGAATCTTAAAAGCAGATTTCATTTTTAATAGCTAGTCTTAGATTACTAAAGATTGAATAAATTGAATATTTTCTTCATGTTTATTAACATTTTCTATTCTTTTTAGTTGCATTTTTATGTCAATTTTTATTCTATTAATGTCTTTACCTTTTTCTCAGTGATTTTCAAGTACTCTTTGATATTGAGGAGAGGAACTCTTCATTTGTCATTTATGTTGCCATTATTTTTTCTAAGTTTTCCATTGACTTTTAACTTTGCTGATGGTGATTTTGATATGCAGACATTTTTACTTCTAATGTAGCAATACCTTGTTATGCCTTTCAGTCTTTTTGGGAGGTAGGGCTTCTACTTTGGATGTCATGCTTAGAAAGCTCTAACCCATCTGAAAATTTAAAAATACTTGCCTATAATTCATTCAATGCTTTTAACTTAATCTTTAAGTTATTATGAAATATTTCACATATAAAAACTGGTATGAAGAATAATTTAAGAGAGGCAGTATATGTATTAGATTAGAGCACAGACTTCTGGGCCTGATTTCCCGGATCTAGTTTTAAAATAAGTCCACAAGTTCTTGGACTTATTCAAACGATAGAGCGTAATTTCCGTCCCCTTGAGTATGGGCTGAACTCAGTGACTTGTTTCTAATTAGTATGCATTGTAGAAATGATGGATTGTGCCTTTTTACACTGGGTCATTGAAGACATTGGGGGCGTCTCTATCAATCTATCTCTTTATATCTCTATTTATCTCCACCTCTATCTCTATCTCTCTATCTCTATCATCTCCCTCTCTTCCCCTCTCTGGGGACCGTTAACTACCACGCCCTGAGTACATTCTATCAACTCTACTGAGAAGTCCATGTAGTAAGGAACCAAGGCCTTTACCAGCAGCCATTGAGGAGGCCAATGGAGGCTTCAAGCGAATAGCTTCATGATTAGGCTAGAAGTGGATCCTTCAGTCCCATGAAGCCTTCAGATGACTGCAGCCCCAGATAATGTATTGGTTCCGATATTGTTACAGCACAGACTGGGGGGAGGGGTGAATGATATACTATTACCGAAAGGACCCACCCTTTTTTTCTGGGGGTTCCCTCCCATACTAGGTTTGCTTTGCCTGCCACCAGAGGAAAGACATCTCTCAATCCCAGAGATTGGTGAAAAGGAAAGGAATTATCATTTATTTAAAAGTTATACAGACTAAAGTTCTTTAGAACACCCACAAACGCACACAGTCCTTCCTTCTCTGCCCAGCCTGGGGTACCGCATCTCAAGAAAGAAGTAGAAGTCCATGATTCAGGCTCCCGGCACCATCCACAGGGCAAAACGGAGCACTTCTTGCAAAGCCACATGGTCTCCAAAAGCCACATGGACCCTGAAAGATGCATGGTCTCAAAAAGACCCACCGCATGGCTGCCGCACCTGGGTTTAAATCCCAGCACCACTCTTCCTCTGCAGCCCTATTTCTGGCTCCTCCCACAATTGGCCACAGCTGCCAGCATTCTGGGCAGGTGTGGCCCTGTGGCATGGAGCCAATTATCTCCAAGCTCTTCTGGACCCCATTACAAATCCCTATTTGGGGCCCCCTTCTTGGCTGCACCCTGTTACAATATCATGAGAGACCCTGAGGCAGAGCCACCTAGCTAAACTGCTCCTGGATTTCTGATTCTCAGAATCTGCATGAGATAATAAACGTTTGTTATTATAAGACTGCTAAGTTTGAGGATAATTTGTTGTGTCGCAATAGATGACTAATACAGTGGGCATGAATCTTTAAGTTGTGTGATTTTGTACCTTGGTTTCCTTATTTTAAAATGGAGAAAATAATAAAACTCTCTTTATAAGATTATTTTGTGAAGCTTATGTAAATGAACATATGTGTAGTGAGCTAAAAGTTTGCCGTTATATAACAAATATCTGTGTATCCCCACTCGGCTTAAGAGAAGATGCTACTGAGAGAATTGAAGATCTATTCACGTTCCTCCTCAAATGTACAATATATATATTTAACTATTTAAACACATGGAACTTATTTTGGCAATGAAATAAGGTAAAGATCCAGTATAATTTTTTTTCCAAATGGATAACAAATTTTCTCAGCATAATTTGATTAGTCATCTATCCTTTTTCCCATTGACTTAAACATCACCATTTTAATGTACTAAATGCTTATATATTTACATTTTTTAAGACTTCTATTTTTTTCTATTGAATAATGTCCATTCTGCCATCAATTATGTACTATTTTAATTATTATAGCTTCATGGTATATTGTGATGCTGGCAGGGCAAGTTCCCCTTAATTATGGGGATAGGCAGACTCTGAAATGACCTCTTATGAACACTGCCCCCTGGTGTTTGTGCCCTTGAGCATGCATATCCTTTTCTTAAGTGCAGGCTGGATCGAATGACTCTCTAGTGAATAAAATGTGGTAAAAATAATGGCATGTCACTTCTGATGCTAGGTTACAAGAAGACTGTGGCTTCCATCTTGGATGAGCATTTTTTTTCTCACTCGCTTTGAAGCCAGCTGCCTTATTGTGAGCTGCCTTATAGTGAGGGTCATGTACCCAAGATGTGAGGGAGGTCTCCTGGCAGCAGCCAGTGAGGAACTGAGGCCCTCAGTCCAACAGTTCTGAGGAACTGAATCCTTCCAAGGACCACATATGTGAGTGTGGAAGCAGATCCCACTCCAGGTGAACATTTAATTGGGACCATAGATCCAGCTGATACCTTGACTTTAGCTTTGTGAGAGAATTTGAACCAGAGGCACCTGCCAAATGAAGCTTGGATTCCTGATTCAAAGGAGCTGAAATAATAAAACATTTAAATTTTTTTTATTTATTTATCTTCAGACGTCAAGAGAAGGGAAGGGGAGAGGGAGAGAAATATCGATGTATGGTTGCTTCCTGTGCATCCCCTGCTGGGAACTGATGTGCCCTAACTGGGAATTGAACCGCAATCCTTTGGTTCACAGGCCCGCACTCAATCCACTGAGCTACACCAGCCAGGACTAAAAGTTTGTTGTTTTATGGTGCTAAATTTTGGGGTAATTTTTTGTGCAGCAATATACCACTAACACAATTATTCTTTTCACTTTTTTTGGTACTCTTCCTCATTTCTACTTTCACAAGACCATTATTTGGTCTTACTCCAACAATCTTTTGAGGCTTTTCATTAGTGTTACATATATATCTAAATCTTCTTGGGGCCACTGATACCTCATATAAGGAATTTTCCAACAAAACAACATGTATTCTACTCAAATTATACTACTTCTTTCAGGTGCCCTGCAAATTTAGAGTTTTCTTTATACATATTTCTTACTTGCTTTATGATTAGCTATTTTATATTTTTCATTGGTATTCAAATGGGAATAATTTCTGTTTGATTATTGCTTACTTGATTATTGTTTATGTATAGGAAATTAGTGGATTTCTCTACATATATCCAATAATCTACCACTTAATTGAATTCTATTACTAGTTTGCATTGTTTTTCATTTTGCCTCTTGGGTTTTTCTATATACACTATGATCCACTACTCTTAAATGAATTTAGTGATACCGAGTAGAGAAAAAAAAAGTGTGTGTGTGTGCATGTACTGTGTGCATGATGACTTCCAGGACACCAAGAATTCAGAAAGAAATAAAAACTGAATAGCTATGTTTTATTCATTTCCCTCTGCATCACTCAGCATAGCTACTAGGGCATAGAAGAAGATTGAATGAATGAGTGAATGATTTGCCCTCTTTCTACTTTGCTTTCCTCTGTCTTGTCTTAATGCCCTTTCCTGAGCCAGCTCATCGTGAGGTTCCACCATGTTCCGAGCTGAATCCTTGTTGGATATGACATCCGTTAAGTCATTGGCACTCCACCAACATGATCTAAATGAGGACATTACTTATGCACAAAGACCCAATGATTGATTGGGGGAGACAATAGGAGTACGCATGCCATCATTAAATAATAGATTTATGCTTGATAATGTGATACTTCCCTGGACAAGGGGCTGGTATAAACTGAGCAAATGTACCATCCATTGGAACAGTGCTCATGCAAGAAGATGCTGGGCTACACTGAACTGGGGAGTGGGTATGTATGTAACAAGGTAGTGTTTGAGAGGGGGTCAGGATCCTGTGTGAAGGAGTATATTGGGTGTCCAGTCCAAAGGGCAAAGAGAGGCACAAAACCAGGCAGTGAATCTGAAAACTGGATGGGCACAAAGTCTCATCAAGAACACAGTGGGACAAATTTCTCAGAATCAAAGTGGTGGTAACAGAGAAATTCAGCATCTATCTAGTTCCTGGTGCATGATGGGGGGTGGAAGTGGCTGCGGAACACTTGTAGCAACCTCACGGGGCTGAGCCGAACTGATTGCAAGTGTACATGTTACTCAAAGGAGAGAAACACAAAACTAGGGATTTTATAGGCTAAGGTAAGGATTTTATTCAAGGTTCAAGGAAAGCTTTTACTCAAGGTGCAAGGAGAGCCAATGGAGGGCTTTCAACTTGGAGTGATGGGACCTGACGTACATTTTTAACAAAGTCCTTCTGTTCAACTGAGTTGAGATGGGGGATGAAAATGGGATTTGAAGGATTCAGTAGGAGCTAGAGAGAGGTAGTTCTGGGCTGGAACAGACTGATGGAGGAGATGGAGTGTGACATCCATTGAGGCCTATTTGCAGGCAAACAGACAAGGAACATTCTTCAGCCAAGACTTCGAGGTCTCGTAACCTGGCTCAACTAGACTTCTTTGTCATTCTGGTTAAGATCGAAGAACTCAAACTGGAGGACACTCCATCAATCTGGCTGCATGGGGCAGCGGAATGGAATTCTCTGGCTACGTTAAAAGTCATTCTAGCATCGGGAAGGTAATTTATGTCTCTGGGAAAGGTTTCCAGTGGTAACAATTGTTTAAAAAATCTTTAAGGTGTATTTTATTTATTGTACTATAAAATAAGTTTATTGCAATAAAATAATGATTTCTGATATTACCAACTTGACCCTATGCAAAAACTTAAGGTGAGCTTTATATAATTCATTTCATGGGCTTAAGAAACATTATAGAAGAATGTCTTTTAAATAAATGCATAACCATGCTTAGAAATTGAGAAGTTTTATGGCCTGTTTTTTAATATTTTTCATCTTAATTCTTTCCTTTTAATTCTAATATATTCTGTAAAAAACTATTACTGCTTTCCTGCCGGTAGTTTAGCCTATTATAAATTTGGTTAAATTAATATGAAGTTAATGGCTATATTTTAGAGCAACCTCTTGAAATGTAATAGCTTTATTGGAACAAAACTATTTTTTGCCAAAATTATGTGGAACTAATGAAAAATTAATTGCTTTATAAAATGCTGGCTTTTATCTAAAACTAATAATTCCTGTACATCTCTTAATCCTCCCACAAACAGTTGGCAGGAAATAAAATCTAAGTTTACCCGTTCAATTCCCTAAGATCCTCAGAGTCATTTTTATTTTTGTATGATCCAACCTTTTAACTTTCTCACAACTTTAATCTTAAAAAACCAATGTTCTAATTAAATTCAGGCATATCCCTCCCTTAAAGGGGAGTTAGGAATACCAAGTCCAACTCAGATTTAAGACCTGTGAGCTAATAACACGTTTATTTTCTTTACAGCTCACATTGGTATTTTTATATGTCTCCCTCTAAAATGTAGTGATTTTTATTTTTAAGTTCATGCCTGGGACTACCCCTTTTCTCTATTCTTTACTGTGTTTCAATCATAAATAACGCATGCAACAAAATAAATTACTTAATCCTGTGTTTTATTTGAAAACATATTGAAGTCTAGATACAAAAGAAAAAATCACTTTATGCCTCTGAAGTGCCCACACTTTTATGATTTTGTGTTGCATTTGAACACTATCAAGGTTCCTATCAATAACAGTTGTGCACAAGAGCCACATTTGGAGATTTTTTAAGTTTTTGTTACTTTTTGATTAGGATATGTCCAGACCCCCCCACCCCCCAAAAAAAACACCAAATTGTCCTTTGTCATCAGCATTCACTGTTTTAATGATAACTCATTCTAGTGTATAACTATTTAGCAGAAAGATTATTAATCCCCAGCTACTTTAAAAAATGAGACTTCGTGTGATTATTTTATCCTTTGTTTTATGCTTAGCACTCCTTCCTGTCTTGATTTAGTAAGAGACACTTTCTTAACACTCCGAAAGAGAAAAACAAAACATTACCCCACCGAATTTGTTTATTAAGCTCTTTTAGCACGAAAGGGAAATAGTCCAAATTTCAAAGCAGGTTTGGAGAATGCGATTCATGTGTTATCGAGAAGCATTCTCTTCCACAGACTTCTCCCCTCAAAAATGTTTTTTTTTCATACAGAGAATGGACCCTCGTTTCTTAGGTTAATTGCTGGAATATAATGAGGTTTGGTTGCATTTTTAGTAATTTCCGGATTCTATTCCAGGACATTTGGGATAGAGCCCAAGAGCTTAGCATGTTTTCCTTTTTTCATGGTAAAATTGTGCAAATACGCATTAGAGTGTGAAAACAAACAGTCTAATACATTTTTGCAAAGCTCTTTATGTTTACTGTTTATTGCAGATACCAGATCCTAATTAAAATGCGCTAACAAAAGCCAAGATACAAAGAACAAAGATATAACGAAACTTCATCTTTACAAAATATTTGTGATTCATCCTGGAGGACGTGTGGCCTCACAGCACTGCCCTGGAACTCCAAAGGGCTTCTGCAGCCACACTTGAAAGGTGGTAACATCCGGCTTGCCTGGCAGTCCGAGAAAGACAAACTATGCTGTGGTTATTTTGGGGTGCTACATACTTCTTAGAGAGGTTCTCGTAATCCTTTGATTCAAGACCTTGGGTTTTGTTCACTATATATTTCAAATGAATAGCAACCAGTTACAAAGGAGTAATAGAAAGAAGAGGCATTAAAAGCATATTTTGGGCTAAAGATGAATTTAGATCTGGTTTTTTTTTCAGTTGACATTTTCTATGTGTGTGAGAAAAATTACTTTTTGTTCCTTGTGCATGTAGGAAAATTAAAAAGGTGAATAGAAATATAGAAGATGGACAAAAAGGGATTTCGAGTGACAACAACAAGAATTTTCTAGCTTTGCGATCTTAGGTCAGTGACCTAACTTCCTGGAGTCTCAGTTTCTTCATCTCTAATAGGGGATTATAATAGGAACCTTATGAAGTTGTGAGGATTAAAAAGATTAGCTAGGTAACACACTCATTTTGTTAGAAGCAAATGGTTTGTTTTTTCAAAAGGATGTGCATTCCACAACCTGTGCAGTGAGATTATTGAAGGAGAGAGAAATGGAGGATCCAATGGGCGAGTAGCCTGACACACCATGTCACTCTGGTTCTGTTTGCATTCAAATGTTTTTTTCTTGAACAGCTTCTCTTTTCTCTTTATTATTTATTTTATTATATAAGGGCAGATTGCAGGAGAAGTGTATTGTGTATTTTTAAAGATGGAGAAATCTTGTGAAAATCCTTTATGTCTGCAATAGTCCTTTTAGTGTGGTCCTTGACCAAATATATAAGCATCACCTGGGAACTAGTTAAAAATGGAAATTATTGGGCCTTACCCCTCAGACCTACTGATTCTGGTGATGGGGTCCAGTAAGCTGTATTTTAACAATTTCTGTAGATGATTGTAATGCAATTTTTTGTCTTTCTCTGTAACAGCAGCCTTGGTCATGCTCATATCCCAACACTCACAGAGGTCTTCTTTGTACATAACCAAGAGATCTTGAGAGATAGTATATGATAGTAATTAAGAACACAAGATGTAGCATCAGACTATCTTGATTTGTAGTTCAGCTCACTTACTTATTAGTTCTGTGTCCTTGGGCAAGATTCTTAGCCTCCCTTGCCTCAGTTTCCTCTACTGTGGGATGGAGATAATAATAGTATCTGTCTCACAGGAACAGAAATTTAAGGAAGTGCCAGACAAACAGAAAGCTTAAAGAAATGCGAGCTATTATTTTATTATCTAGTAAATAAAGAAGACATTGAAAAAATGTAGAGAATCACAAGTCAGCTGTCTGGGAGGTGTTGAATCTCAAATTGTGGCATATACAGTGGCACCTTGGTACTCGTTAATTTGTTCCAGAACTCATGACGAGTGCCAAAATTGATGTGCACTGATAGATGAAGCATTTTCACTTGTGGGGCGGCATTGGGACTCATATACGTTCTAGCAAGTGCTACGAGTCCCGAGCAAGCACTGAGTGCTGAAACATTTTTTTTTCTCATCAAAATACAACAAGTACAGGAGTTTGATGAGTTCCAAAGCCAACAAGTACCGAGGTATGGTTGTATTCTTTATTCATTCATTTGTTTTCATAAAAAATTTGTCAGCTTAGTATAAGTCAGGCATTATGAAAGGTATTGAAGATATGGTAAAGAATAAGAAAGATTCAATTTTTGCCTTATGATGCTTAGAAGGCGAGAGAGGCATTAAAAAGTACTTTTACAATTACTTAATTAACCACAATTGTAATGAGTGCTATGAAGGATGAGTCCGGCATGCTATGAGAGTGTTTAACTGGTGTACCTAACTCAGCATGTAGTGGGTAGTGGTAGAGAGTCAGTGGAACTTTGCTCAGAGAATCTGATGCTGAGCCCTGAAGGATTCACGGGAGTTTGCTAGGCAAAGAAGGGTGTGAAGGCAATTATTACAAGGAGAGAGAACAGCATGTGCAAAGGCCCTGAGGTAGGTAGGAGCTTGGTGCTTTGGAAGAGCTAAAAGAAGGCTTGTGTGACTGGGATATGGGGTCAAGACAAGACTAAATTATCACAGTGGTGATAAATAAGCATTGAAGTGTTTAAGCAAGGAAGTGACATTTGTTTTTAGAAAGACCCCTCTGTGGATTATAGGGGGCCAGAGGTAAGAGGAAACAGTAGCTGTGTCTGTAGTCCAGGAGATAGAGAGAGGCTAGTGGAATCGAGGAACAGTAAATTTGGTGAGATATAGAGTAGTAGGTAGAGGGAGGTGTCAAGAATGTGTCCCACGAGACCACAGACATTAAATTCCTTCAATAAGAAACAACTAGAAGGAGCAGGTTTGGCAGAAGATCATCAGTCCTTTGAGAAGGAGGGACATGCGGAACATCAAAGAAAATAACATAGAGTAGACAGTTGGCTATGTGAACTTGGACATCACAGAACTAGAGACCTCTCCAGTAGAGGGAGTGATTGGCATGTACAGACTAACTGACTCAGTGGGAATGGGTAAGGGTATAAGGCTATCCAGGCAGACTTTAGACAAGAAGTTTGAGGACTGAGCTCAATGAAACACCGGCAGTTACAAGTGAAGTAGAAGGGGACAAGGCCTTAAAGGAGGAGTGGCCAGGTAGGCAGAAGACAGGGCCGGGATGGCTCAGAAGCTAAGGGAAGAGAGGGCTCCACAGTGGAGGAGGGAGTTCAACGGGGCCATGTATGATGGGAACTGAAAAGCGTCCATGGAATTAAGCTAAAGAAAGGTCCTTGGCAACCTTAGTGAGAACAGTTTTTGAGGAAAAGTGCCTTGTGAAATGAATGGGAAATGAGGAAATAGAAATCATAAAGTTAGACAAATTTGGCTGAGCAGGAGCAAACAAAAATAAGATGGTAAATTCAGGGTGACATGGAGCCTAAGGAGGATAATTATTTATAGAACGGAGTGTTGAACATGTTTTAAGAATGGCAGGGAGATGTGAAGAGTGTGTATTAATAGTGGGGGTTGTGAGGAAGCAGGAGAGGGAAAACCACAGTGTAAACGGAGGGTCTGGCTTTAGACACTAGCTGTAGAAAGTATCGGCAGTCCCTCTGTTGAACAGGAGGTCAGGAGGATGGGATGTGTACAGATTCTGGTGGATTTGTAGGTTTGGTGGTGGGAAGTGGAGAGGTTTCTGTTTGGTGGCTTCTATTTTCTCTGTGAGGAGTAGGCAAGGCCATCTGTTCAGTGTGATAGAGGAGCTGTGAAGGTTAGAGATTTGGGGAAAGTGAAGACTGAAATAGTCATTGAGAGTGGGAAAGGGAGGCAAAAATGCAGCATGACTACTGTGAGAGTCCAGATAAGAATGGTGACCGTGGATTTGTAATGGCATGTATGTTTGCGAGCTTCTGTTGTCCCAGGGTGGATAGGTTAGTGGGGACACACACACAAATGGTTATTTATAACACAGTGTAAGAAGTGAAGTATTTCTATGAACTATGGGAGTTCATGGAAGGGAGGCTTCTAACTTGGGACCTCAAGATAAGTAAGCATTAGCCAGGCAAAGAGATGGAGGGAGCGTGTATCAGCAGGGAGGGCGAATGTGGGAAAACATGGCTCCTGTGGGGAGCTGAAGGAAGGGCAGAATAGAGCAGGTACAGC
>PVKM010013190.1:0-30633 GCA_004027735.1 Carollia perspicillata
GCAAGGACCTACATCCAAGATTGCTCTATCCAGCAAAGCTTTCATTTAGAATGGAAGGGCAGATAAAGAGCTTCTCAGATAAGTTCAAGTTAAAGGAGTTCATCATCACCAAGCCCTTATTATATGAAATATTAAAGGGGATTATCTAAAAAAAGAAGATAAAAAATATGAACAGTGAAAGGACAGCAAACTCACAGTTATTAACAACCACACCTAAAACAAAAGTAAACTAAACGGACATCTAAATCAGGAGCAGAGCCATAGAAATGGAGATCACATGGAGGTTTAGCAACAGGGGAGTGGGAGGAGGAGGACAGGCGGGGAGAAGGTACAGAGAATAAATAGCATGGACGGTGGGGAGAAAGTAGACAGGGAGAGGGCAAGAGTAGTGTGGGAAATGTAGAAGCTAAAGAACTTGTGACACATGGACATGAACTAAAGTGGGGGAATGTGAAGGGGAGGGGTGTGCAGGGTGGAGGGAATTGGGGGGAAGGGGACAACTGTAATGACATAATAAAATACATTATAAAAATACCTATTAATAATTGAAAAACTTAGCAAACAAGAACAGACAGAATCATGGATACAGAGAGCGTTTTGATGGTCACTAAATGGGAGGGGGCGTGGGGGGATAGGTGAAGAGGTGAAGGGAGGAAGAAGTACAAATTGGGCCCTGGCTAATATGGCTCAGTGGATTGAGTGCCAGCCTGCAAACCAAAGGTGGAAGATTCCATTCCCAGTCAGGGCACATGCCTGGGTTTCAGGCCAGATCCCTAGTAGGGGGTGCGTGAGGGGCAACCACACATTGATGTTTCTCTCCCTCTCTTTCTCCCTCCCTTCCCCTCTTTCTAAAAATAAATAAATAAAATCTTGTTTTTTAAGAAGCACAAATTGGTTGCCATAGAATAGCCATGGGGATGTAAAGTACAGTACAGGAAAAGGAATAGCCAAAGCACTTATACACATAACCTATGGACACAAACAAAGGAGTGGGGAATTGCCTGAGGGAGTGGGCAAGTGCGTGGTATGAGGGCAGAGGGAAAAACTGGGACAATTGTAATGGCATAATCAAAAAATATAATTTAAAATAAAATATATAATAAAAAAATTAAATCTTATTACAGTGATTCATTGGCATTAGCTTGGAGTCTTCAGGTAGGAAAGCAAAACAGATAGCAGCACCTGCTTTTAAATATCGTCTCAGAAGCTAGGATGTCAAATATGTTTGGCAATCTGTCTATGAATTGAAAAGTAATGAGTTCATACCAAGAGGCACAGTAAAATGGAAGAAACATTACCTAGGTGTCAGAAGATCTCACTCAGTCTAGCTCTGCTTTTTATGTCATATAACCTTGAGAAAGCTGTTAAACTTTTCCTCTTCCTGAAAATTGGGACAGTAATATCTCACAGGGTTCTTGTAAAGATCAAGGGACATAATACACTTAGTATTAACACTGTTGTCTCTAAATCTATTTTCCACACTAAAAAGATCAAGGACTCCTTGGAGAAATGGCTGATTCCAGATCTGGGGCATAAAATGTACAGGATGAGCCTGGACATCTTAGTTTACCAGAATACAGTCTCCAAGACTACTAGCTTAATGCCAAAAGTACAGACGAATCACATGAAGGAGCTCCCACTGGCCAAAAATGGAAAAATTGGAGTGCTAAAAAAGAATAAAAATGAATGAAATTGATTGAAACATATGGACTGTGTTTTTAAAAGGTCCACGAGTTCATAATGATTCTCGAGAAAAAAGTTAAGTCTGTTGGAACCCCTGGAAACCCACCTTTAAATGGAAAGAATTAAGCATTTGTCCTGCAGTTCTTGTCAAAATGTATTTCATGACGGAAAGAATTCTAGCTAATAAATGTGAAAGGTATGACTGAATTAGAAAATTACTATTTTACAACCCCTGATAAAATAATAGCAAATGAATGTAATTGCACATAAAGTAATGAAATACAAATGAAACCATAACAAAAAAGTTTAATGTGAAACTTTACAAACACAGGGACATGTTGTCACCACCTGAGTCCACTAATTAGTGATGGCATTACTAAAACCAGGACAATGAGCCATTGTAAGTCTTCTGGTGTGCTGCCAAAACACACCACTTTCTAGGAAGTTTTCTTGGCATCAAAATTGAACCTGAGTATAAACAAGCCTCTAGATCCAACCTCAATTTACAGGAAATATGGGAGAAAGGAACAAGTTAAATGATACCACAGGAAGCAGAAAAATCCACATTTTACATGAAAATTGACCCAGTTTCTGCAAATAGGCAATGACAGAAAAATGAAAAAGGCAGGGGGACTGCTCTGACATCAGAGACTTAAAAGCCATACAAGCAAATTTCATGTGTAGATTTTGTAAGCATTCTGAGTTGTATGTATTTTGATGTCTGTTAGACAGATTTGATTTGGGCTGGTAATAACAGGAACAGTTGATTTTTTTATCGGGCATAAAAATGGCATTGTAGTTATATAAGAAATGTCTAGTTTTTTTAGAGCTGTATGTTGAGACATGCTCATATTCGGGTGAAATGACTTAAGGTCTGCAATTTGATCAAAAAAGCTGAAGCAGAGGAAAACAGAATGTGGTACATAAAGCAAATGTGACAGGATCTTGATAACTGTTGAATCCTTGTGATGGGATATGGGAGTTCACTGCTGTTTCCACTTTTGTGAATGTCTGAATATTCCATAAGGACAAATTCTAAAGAGAATTTTTTTAAAGAGACAATGTATGGGAGAGTTACTTAGGGATAAATATTAGTTTCTCTTTTTCCCAGCAGCAGATGTAAGACATGTGGATGTAAGAGAAAATCCCCTCTGGTGTTTAATTAAAAATATTCACCTGGGACTTGTTCATTTAAGGTACCACCAAAAGTGCCCTCAGAGTGAGGTATGTAGGCCACTCCCCACCAGGAATAAGGCTTCATAACGAAGAAAAACTCAAATCAGCAACTTGGCCACAGACAAACTCAGCAAGATCAAATACCTGGGAAGCCCTTTACTTTTTTAATTAGAGAATTATTTTCAGTCTATTAAAAAGAAAATCCCCAAGGGGGTGGCTATAATTTGGTGGCAGTTGTCAATGTAAGAAAATTCCAAACCAGTAGAGAATTTTTATATGAGTTTATTTGAGACAAACTGATGACATCTGCCAGGGAGCAAGATTTCAAATGCTCTGGAGAATAACAGTTTTGCAGATTATTTTATGCATTTGAAATTAAGGAGTGAATTTAAGGAAGATTACATGGAGGTGGGAGAAGCAAGGCTCTCTTGCTTCTCACGTGCTGTCTTTAGGATGGTTACAGTTTAATTCAAAGGTATGTTAACTAATACAAATGCATAGAAACAATGGACCTAGCTTGCTTAAAACAAAGATAAGTCTTTTACTAAAAAGTTGTAAGCGTGGGCATTACTATCCACCATGACCTGCCCAGTTAGGAAAGTAACCTCATACTTTTTTGTCCACATAGTTAAACCAAACCGAAACAAAGGCCTTCTTCCCAGTATCTAACTCTCAGCATTTACTAACTCTCAGTTCACCTGACTAGACCCCTCTAGCCTCTGATGCTTTCTGGAGCACCCTCCAGAACGCTGAAGCTCAGGACTCTCAGCCCTCACTCCAAGTTGCCCATGGATCAAGACATCAAATTTACCACACCTGGGATGTTGGCACCTGCGGATAAGCCGAACTTGTGCAGGTTCTGGGCCTTGCAGCAGGCAGAGTGCTTTTCCTTCTAAGCACTCTCTTAATACAATTAACTCTTACCCCTCAAAAACACAGACTTGAGGAAAAGAAAAAGAACTCATATATAACCCTACCCCATCAGAACTACTTTTTAGAATTTTGATAAACTTCCTTTCAGTCTTTTACAGACAGATGTGTCTTAAAAATACGCTCCTGGGATGCTGGAGGCATTTATTTCTTCAGAAGATAACTTTTCACTTACATCATTATTGAGCGCTTTCTGCTGATATCAAATAGCCTAACGAAATGTTTATTACTGATAAACTTCCTCCGGGGGAATACATAGCCCACATCTTCTTTAAGTAGTCCCTTTGGACACTTGGATAATTTACTTATTTTTTTCTTAAACAACAGAATTTGTCTCACATTTGTAAAGGCTGGGAGTCTAAGATCAAGATGTCAGCAGGGTTGGTTTCTCCTGAGACATGTCTCCTAGCCTTGCAGATGGCCACATTCTTGCAGCGTCCTCACATCGCCTTTCCTCTGTGCATGTCAGTTTACCATTTTTGACCGACACAAAGGAAATGTTCAGCCGGATTTTGCCAACCGCCCTCTCTCGGGCCAGGGATACACAGGCTTGGGAACCCAGAAGGGGTCAGGGAGAGTTTCCCCTGACAGGAGAGCAGAGATCTGGCGAAGCGTACACGCCTGCCTCTGTGATGTCAAGCCCAGGCTCCGCCCCTCGGGCGGAGCCAATCGCGGCTGGGGCGGGGCCTCCAGAGGGGCGCGCCTGCGTGGGCCCTTGGCCAGGCGGGCGGGATGGACCCAGTCCATCCCAGCTCCCCTACTCAGGCTCCGCAGCCGCTTCCGCCACCGTCTCCGCCAGTGGTGTGCCCACAGGTGAATTCTGAGGAGGAGCTCTACGACTGCCTCGATTACTACTACCTGCGTGACTTCCCGGCTTCTGGGGCCGGGCACAGCAAGGGTCGGACGCGGCGCGAGCGGGAACTGCGCACCAACTGGCCGGTGCCTGGTGGCCACGAGCGCAAAATCACACAGAAGCTCCTCAACAGCCAGCGCAAGCGTCGCCAGCGCAAGCTACTGCCCCGACCGCGGACTCGCCTCGCCTGTGCGTACAGCTGCGACCGAGCAGGGTCACAGGGTCCAGGGTCCAGGGTCCAGGGTCCAGGGCCCTGTGAGCGCGGCGGGCCACGTCTGTTGGTCCCCTACCACTGGACCCGGGCATAGTCTCCCCTTTCTGAGGCGGTCCCGCGTTGGCGAGTCTTAGGTGTCCCCTCTTTAGCCCTCAGGTTATCTTCTGACTGCAGTTGGACTGGTGGAAGGGGTTAGGAAACGTAGAAAACACCTTTTTAAAAAATTAAGTGAGGGATTTACTTCCGGTGCTGATGCTCGGGCTAAAGAAAATAATTGATTTTTGTTTTTTGTCTGATTTTCTACAGGATACCGAAAGACCTGATAAAAGTATTTTCTCTGGCTCCAGCTGTAACTCTTGGTCCCAAGGGGGAGAGAGAATCCATGTTGGTCAACAGATTTGTTTCTGACATCGCTTAAGTTTAGTGCTTCAGTATCTTTTCCTTACTGGTTGTTAATTAAGTGACATCCAAGTGGGTATGCCTTTTTAGGGTTTTTAATTAAAAGAGCAGCAGCAAGAGTGGCATTTTAACTCTGGGGGCGGGGGTTGGTTGCTATGGCAACTCGTTTCACGTCTAAAAATATTTGCGTTCTGTGTAAAGAAAAGATCACAAAGATGAATGGTGGGAGGAAAACCAAGATAGGAATTTGTACAAGATTTCAACTCAAGTGTCAAAGGCTACTGTGCTGGTTTAATATTTGTTTTCCAAGGAAAGGAGTATTTTCAATTGTAATAGCGTCTGTTGAACTTAGTTGCTAGGTTCTCTGCATTGCAGATCCCACAACAATCCTTTGAGGTAGACGCTGTTATTTCCATTTTATTTTCTAGAGAGGAATCTTTTTTAAAAGATGTTATTTATTTTAGAGAGGGGAAGGGAGGGAGAGAGGGAAACATCAATGTGTGGTTGCCTTTCCAGCGCCCCCTACTGGGGACCTGGCCTGCACCCCAGGTGTGTGACAGGACTGGTAATCAAACCAGTGACCCTTTGGTTGGCAGTCTGGCGCTCAATCCACTGAGCCACATCGGCCAGGGCTATAGAGAGGATTCTTGAGGCTCCGAAGTTCTCACAACCTTACAGAGATCACCCAGCTGGTTAGAGCGAAGATGGGTATAACATACTTTTTCATCACAGTTTTCCTCAACTGCAGACAATATTCTGTGGTTCAGAACCACCCACAAACTCCATATCCAAGGATAAGAGTTGAGTTTTAGTTTTAAAATTATGCAGAATATGGCAGGGTAGCTTTCTTTTTATCTTCAGTCTGCATTCAGTCAGGCGTCTGCAACCAGTTTTGAGTCCTTGGTGAGTAGAGAATGGTGTGGACTGGCAGGAGCAACCTTAATATTAATCCTCACTATGACTGACCACTGCGCTGGTGGTCAGCAAACTTCTGAGTGGCAACTACTTTCAAGTTCCACCAAGCTTCAGGTTTCTCACTTGTAAAATGGGAGTAATATGGGATTACCTTGCCAAACTGGATGATAGATAAAATATATGAAACATCTGACAGAGTTAAAGGCCTAACACATAATAGGTGCCCAATAAGTGGTAATTATTTTTAAGTTTACAGAACGCAATCCCTACTCCTTTCTCTCTGGGCACAGTCTTACATTATTTCACTCACTACATTAATTCCTTTAAAACATCTCCAACATCAGGCAGTACAGTATGGTAGGAGTCCTGGCTTTGGAGTAAACTACTGATGGGCAAGTTGCTTAAACTTGGATCTACCTGAAGAGTGTTTTAATCATATAAAACCATCAACTTAACAGGATAAAAAGCCTAGACTTCTCATATTGTGCTGGAATTTCTTAAATTTTGACCCACAATTTCCAAAAACACTGACTCTTGACAAATCTGCCCTCACCATAATTCTATTTTTTTCATTTGAATCTGTACTATCCTATTTAGCATGCCCTTCCCTCTTTACAATTTTAATCCTGAAACTAATTTCACCTACATTTATTTAAATGTTACTTATTTTCCTGAAGTCTTTACCACATTGAAAGTCCATTCCTTTCTAATTGTATAGTACTTCATGTAAAGCACCACTTAACTACTTTTTGATATAGCATTTTGTATTTTCAGATGAACAGTTAAGAAATGCATTCATTCTTTTTGTCTGATATGTGCAAGGCACTGTATATAAGTACGTCTTAGTTATTTTAAAAAAACACCCTACTCTGGCTGGTGTAGCTCAGTGGATTGAGCACAGGCCTGCGAACCAAAGGATCGCAGTTTGATTCCCAGTCAGGGCACATGCCTGGGTTGCAGGCCAGTTCGCAGCAGGGGACGCACGAGAGGCAACCATACATTGGATATTTCTCTCGCTCTCTCCTTCCCTTCCCCTCATAAATAAATAAAATCTTTAAAAAAAACCCCTACATTTAGAGTGTAATATTTCAAACACCTCAGTTCCTACACAATTCCTGCTGTGTAGCATACCCAGATAGACATAAGCCATGTTAAAGCAACTCTAATGTGTTCTAACTATTGGGTCGGCCAAAAAGTCCATTTAGTTTTCTCCATAATATAAAAGACACGTTTTTCATTTTCTCCAATAACTTTATTGACTTGGGTATTTTTAGTATGTCGGCCATCTCTTCTACATGGTATGACATTGATTGCTCTCAATTAATGACTATCAACTGCACTATCAACTTCATCTGGTCTACCCGACCGTGGAACATCGGCCACGCACAAAGCTTCACAAACCACTTCTGACACATTTCAGTAAGTCACAGCACCTTCTCCATACACTGCACAAATCTTTCTTTGCATTTCAGTTGCATTTTTACCTTTTTTGAAATAATAAAGCATAATATGCCAAAAATGTTGCTTATTTATTCTATCTTCAATATTAAAATGGCTGCACAAAAATTCACCAATTTGTTTTTTTAATGCATTCTGATATGACAGCTGTCACAATCCAACCTAACAAAATTATTTCAAATGAAGGTAAAGACAACTAAGTGCTACTAGAGCCATCTTAGGGAACAAAAAAAACCTTTTTGGCCAGCCCATCGATTTTTCTCATTTTTAGATACTATAATGTTTACAACTTAAATGTGGTAACTAGAAATTGTGAGTTAGTTCGTTATTGCTCTGTAATAAATTATTCCAAAATCTAGTGGCTTAAGAAAACAAATAATTAACTCAGTTTCTGTGGGACAAGGATTCAAAGTAGCTTAATTGGGTGGTCCTAACTCAGCTGTGAGGTTGCAGTCAAGCTGAGACCACTCATCAGAAGGCTGCTTCCAAGTTCGCTTACTCACATGGCTGTTGGCAGGTCTCACTTTCTAGCTACATGAGACTCCATTAGGCTGCTTGAGTGTCCTCACAATGTGACAGCTGGCTTTCCCCAGAGTAAGTGATCTGAGTGAACAAAGGAGGAAGCAACAATACCTTTTAAGACCTGGTCTCCAAAGTTGCACACCACCATTTTTGCTTTTTTCAATCCATTCAGAGTCACTAAATCCAGCTCACACTTAAGGGGAAAGGTGTTGGGGACCGCTGTGTGTTTTCGGAGATTGTATCTGGGAGAGAGAGCAAGCTCTGAAAGGGGCTGGTAAGTCTCCCTGGAAAACCAGGTCATAATGCAGGTAGCAGGCATGACTCAATTCTAACACTGAGGGTCCCATGGGAATCAGGCCTGAAATGTACATTTTTGTCCTCTGAAGCTGTCTCTATTCAGCTATAAGCCATTAGTATAACCCGGATGCTTGAGTTCAAGGCATAAGGAGTGAAACTCCCTACTTCATGATATATACCTTTACAGCCATCTGGTGTCTGCATGTCTCATAGACCCCAACCTGAAAATACTTATGTGTTTCTTTAATTGTTATCTATAGATAGTTTTTTATGACTATAGTCTGTTGGACACTGATTGATAAAACTATGCACCTGTGCTGTATCCCCCTGCACTTCCTAACCCTAATAAGAGAAGAGCTCGGGGCATGCTCCACTAGAGGGAATCGCCACCCCTTTTCCAGCAGGAGCAACAAGATTGCACCCAAGACGACTCTATTTCCATCTGCAGCAGCCCTGGGGAATCTCATGGGCCGAAGTTCCCCTCAGAAAGGAACAGGCTCCACCTTTTTTTAAAAAAAGGATTTTATTTTATTCTTAAACAGAGGGGAAGGGAGGGAGAAAGAGGGAGAGAAAAACATCAATGTGTACTTGCCTCTCAAGCACCCACTACTGGGGACCTGGCCTGCAACGCAGGCATGTGCCCTCACTGGGAATCGAACCGGCGACCCTTTGCTTCATAGGCCCATGCTCAATCCACTGAGCCACACCAGCCAAGGCAGGCTCCACCTTTTGAAAGAAATAATCGATTTGTGGATATTTTAAACCACCATGGTATGTTTAATATAAGTGTATTCATTGAAGAAAACTTGGAAAATATGGACAAAAAAACAAATAAATCATTATCCAATGAATAATGTCACTCCTTGGTTGTATATAACACCAGTCTTTAAAATATATAAATTTTCTCAAAATATAAATATACTATGTATACTATTTTGTAAACTGCTTTCACTTAACATATTGTGAAGATACCTTTCATGTAAAATATTCTTTCACAACATTTTAAATGGCTGCATAACACCTTACATATATGTATAATTTATTTAATTCTATATTAAATAAAAAAGACACTCAGGTTGTTTACAGGTTTTTCCTATTTTATATATTTTGTTAAACATCCTTATAACTAATTTCTTTTCACATATAACTATTTTTCTTTCTTTTTTTACTGCTGTTTCTTACATTCCTAGACATGAAATTTCTGGAACAGAGTTTTCACTATTTTATTTTGTTTTATGGGGGAGGGAATGCACAATTTTAAAACTTCTGTTATCTACTGCTTAATTTGAGTAGAATTTTTGCTGCAGTCATCAAGAGTGCATTCAGCCAAATATCTGTCAAATATCTGTAATAATGTCTATAAGAGTTCTTTCTTCAAATTATGGTCACCATAAGAGAATTTGTTGAGACTGATTGAAATCACTATGAAATGAGTTGTTACATAAACTTTACTAAAGAGTGTACTTCAGCACATCTCTCCAGCAAACTACAAGTGATACATAGCAGAATTCCAGTATTTACTTTCAATTTCTGCTTTTTAAAATTAGTTTTAATTAACTTCTGGCATGTTTTTGTTTTTTTTAATAGAGGGAATACATTAATTATTTCCTCTATTCAAAAAGACAGAAATCCAAAAGATAGAAAATGTTAACAGTAGAAGTTCTACACCTGTGCCACAGATACCCAGTCCTACTGCCTGAAGGCAAGCAGCATTAACAGCTGCAGATATTTTACGCATATGCAATATGGTCTTCTCCATTTTACACAAACTGTACTATACTTAATCCTGCCCCTTGCTTTTTTTTCCCCCTGGTAGTTTATCTTGGAAATCATATCAATACAGAAGCTTCTTTATTATTTTTATAGCCACATATTGTGTGAATGTGCCATGATTTTTTTCAAGATTTTTATTTTTAGAGAGGGCAAGGGAGGGAAAGAGAAACATCAATGTGTGGTTGCCTCTCACACACCCCCTACTGGGGACCTGGCCCACAACCCAGGCATGTGCCCTGACTGGGAATTAAACCCATGACCCTTTGGTTTGCAGGACAGTGCTCAATCCACTGAGCCACACCAGCTAGGGCTGTGCCATGATTTTTGTAACCAGAAATATAACAGGATTATTAGGTTTCCAGTTTTCTACTATCATAAAATAAGCTTGTACAAACATTTAATATTCTCTCTTCAATTTGAAGTAATGCTTAGTCAAGATATTAAAAGTGCCTGTCTGTCTTGATTACCCAAAGTTCTCCCTGTAAGTTCTTGTGCTGGGACGACCTTTATTAAGTTCCTTTTCTCTGTCTCTGCATATGAATTATCCAAAAGCAAGTACAAAGTCTTACCATTTATAAAGCTTTAATTTCTTTAGGAAGTCCTATGAGAATAAAACTTTTTCATGAAAAGGTTTTGCATTTACCCCTCGGTTCCACAAACATCCTGCAATTGCTGGAAAGGTTGTGTTAAACTCCCATTACCTCCAGTAGAAGGGGAAATTTCTGGTGGATATCCAGTAGAAATGGAGGTTCCACCTCAGCTTTTTCTCCTCCATAAATCCCATCCCAGCTCCAACGACCTTCCCATGAAATGCCACTAGTCAGCTTTTCCCCTACTGCAGAGGCTCTAAATTGTTATTGTTTAAAACATTTCACACCAACTACTACTAAAACACACACCCTTGGGACTTGTGCAATTGCTGTTCCCTCTGCCTGGAATGCTCTTACCCTTCATAAACACATGGCTTGCTTCCCCACTTCAAGGACTCTGTTCCAATATTACATCTTCAAAGAATTCAATCCTCTTCAACATAAATCTCTTACCCTGCTTTTGCGTCGTCACCACCACCTGAGTTATACAGGTGTTTGTGTCTTCCCTCCCTAAATTAAGCGGGTTGGCACTTGATCAGAACATCTCTGTATCACTGAATACTATCCCAATTATGGCCTCAAGTTCCAAACCACGAAACGGGTTGAAAATGTATACATAAATGTAAGGCATTATTACAGTCTGAAACTAGCTTTTGTTGCCTGGATCCACAGACAAAAGAAATGCACTCTGTACTGTCGATTCCTGCCTCAAGTTTTCAACTTCCTTCACTTCATATTACGTGCCCCACAGTGCCTCAAAAAATAGTATCCAAATCATACTGAGAGAGGTTAAGTAATTCGCCCAAGGTCCAGTGATAGTCCCGACAGAGCTCTGACTCTCAAGGTTGGATCTGACGTACCACGTTACTAAAACAAATGTTTGAAGGAAGCAGCAACGGTCTTTGTGCTAGAAGCAAACCTGCAACTCTTTCTGGCTCAAGACAGCCTGGGACAAAAGGTTAACCTAGCCGTCACAGGCACTTCCGGTTTTCTAATGAGTCCCGGCGTCCAGCTCCTGACGTGAACAGCGCGCGACGAGACGCCGACGCGTGGTCGTCTTGTTCCACTGACCTTCAGGGCCTACGGAAACATCGGCAAACGGAAGGGCTCTGCCTGTTTGATGATTGGTCACACGCAGACAGCCCGCCTCCTGTTTTCCGCTCTGCGGCTCCAGAAGGTGTCGGTGTCTCGGAATTTCGCACTTCCAGACGAAGAGCCGTAGCGCAGTAGCGATGCCGCGTGGAAGCCGGAGTCGCACTTCCCGCGTGGCCCCTCCGGCCAGGTGAGGCCACTGAGGGGTTTGGGGCCCTGGGGATGCCGTGACGCAGAGGGAGGCAGTGCTAGGCCTCAGCGAGGCCGGGCGGACGCTAGTGAAAGCTGGGGGCGAGGGCGTCTGAAGGCCGCTCCTGGGTGGGCCCGACCCCGTCCGTCGCAACAGGGCTGTAAATAGGCTTTGGCTAGATTTTCCGTTAGTGGCAAATGCTCGGAAATTGTTTAAAAAACCTCATAGCTCGTTTTAATTTAAAACAACGTTGTAAAAAGAAATGGACATTTGTAAGTGTAAACAGGCTGAAATGTCAAGAAGCAAAAAAATGCAGAACAAAGGTAATATAATCGGAAAAGTGATCGAATTTCAATTCAGTGAATAATCTTTGAGCACCTGTCTTAAGCAGTGAGCGATTAGGGTCTCAGCCTAATTGGGGTCGCGGTCATCAAGGCCCTCAACGTTTACATGACGTTTTCTAGTTAATAACGGAGCTGAAATGTGTACTGCCAGTGACACCTCATGGTAACACTGAAGATCGATGTTATTTCTACTTCACAGAAATTAGGAAACAGGAGACTCAGAATAAATGACTTGTCCAAGGTCATACCTCCAGTAAGTAGGCAAGCCAGGTCTCAGACCCTGGTTTTCCAGTGACTAATTCAGGACATTTCTCACAGTGCCGCCTTGCTTCACTGGATCGCAGTCATACAGTGTGCTAGGAGTGTAGGGGAGCGGTTCACTTAGGAAAATAAACTTCTATCCAAGGGACAGGAAAACACATTTTTATGAAGTGAAATCATAAGCTTTTGACCTGGCCTTATTTGGGGGAAGAACACCCAAGAAAACAATCTAAAAATGGGTAGAAAGAGTATAGTATATGTGAAGGTTTTTAAAGCAGCCTGGGACATATAAGTGAAATTGTTGAAAGTGTCCAAAAGTCCTACAGGTGAGAAATAGTTGAAATTAACTTTGGTATAACAGTTCAGGCAAGTCACTTCCAATCAGTGGACTTCGGTGTTCTAGTCGGAATTAAACTAGATTATTCCCCCAGAGGACTATTGGATGGTCCATTCAAATGTTAGCAGGGAGACCTCCCTTGACTACCCTTAAATTACAACATCCCACAAAAGGCTCTTCCTCTCTTGATACTTTTTTTTCTAACACGTGATGAATTCTGTAAGGATATTTTAAACCTGTAATATTTAGTAACTTTTATGAAGTATTGAAGTAACTTACTTAAAGATACTGTGGGCTATGTGACTAAATGGTTGCCAGAAAGCAGGAAAAAAATAGTTTATACTTGGTGATTACAAATAACCAAAGGTTAAAGAGAAAAAAATGAAATAATTGAGGGAATTGTATTCTATGAAGTTTTCTTGTGAGTGTATATAGTATTTATGTTTAATAATTTAAAGTGAAAATCTTGATACTTATTTTAATGTACAAGTTTTTTTTTAAGTTGACAATTTCCAAACCCGGTTGAAAGTGGAAACTGTGTATTTTTTGTTTTTTTACAGCCGGGCACCTCAGATGAGAGCTGCGCCCAGGCCAGCTCCAGTAGCTCAGCCACCAGCACCAGCTCCACCATCTGCTGTGGGCTCACCTGCTGCTGCCCCCAGGCAGCCAGGTCTCATGGCCCAGATGGCAACCACGGCAGCTGGTGTGGCTGTGGGCTCTGCTGTTGGCCACACAATAGGTCATGCCATCACTGGGGGCTTCAGTGGAGGAAGCAATGCTGAGACCTCGAGACCTGACATCACTTACCAGGTAAGATTTCGGGCAGTGTTTCCCTTCAGTGGTATAATTTATGAGAAAACCTAGTTATCTGTAAGTTTCTTATGTGTTAGAACTGTCTATCTACAGTGCTGCCAACAGAAAATGTTTTATCAAAAGCCACAATTGGCAGCTGAATTAGTGCCATAGGCCAGCATCAGCACGTACTGTACAAATTGTATTTCTTCCCAAGGAGTAGAATTGTAGTAGTTTGACCTGATTCACTATAAAGCAGCCATTTTTCCTTATTTTAAATACTTTTGTCTTGGTTACCCTTAACTAATTCAGTCTCAATTATACGTAGTTAAGTATTTTTAAAAATCTCTTGAATAGCTATCTGTTCTCTGATCTCTTTTACCTGACATTTGCTACTGCCCCTCTTTCCTGAGGTATGTGAATTTTTTTCTGAAGAGCATGGGTGTATACTGTTTTTATTTTATAGCAGTCCCATTTCTTTCCTCCGTGAAACTTCACTAAACCACTGGTCATTACATGTTCAGGTAGCCATTTCACTTTATTTACACCTTTATTCTTGAATCTTTGTGATTACAACTGGAATTCTGCTAATGTTCATTTTCTGCCTTGCAAATATTTTACTTTCCGTGTTATTAGATGGAAACTTCAGTTTGCCACTAGGTTTAGTTCTCTTTGCCCAGTTAACCTCAAAGACAGTGGATACGGCTCTTATTCAGGTGTAAATCTGATTTCCTTTCTAAACATTCCTGAATGTTATGTTTTTTGCAGGAGCCTCAGGGAACTCAGCCAGAATACCAGCAGCAGCAGCAGTTTGGCCCATGCCACTATGAGATGAAACAGTTTTTGGAATGTGCACAGAACCAGAGTGACCTTAAGCTTTGTGAGGGTTTCAGCGAGGTGCTGAAACAGTGCAGATTTGCAAATGGTAGGTGGTATATCATTCCATGATTGAACTTGGAGTGTGCTCTATTTGTTCAATGGTGGTGCTCCTGGACCCTGTGGAACTTAGGGAACATGGTTTAATAATTAAACAGACAAATTAGAGAAGATTTGGTCAATTAAACGGACAAATTAGAGAAGATTTTGTTAAAATTACTATAGAAATAAGCTAACTTCTAACTAGGAGCTGGTCCAGAGGTCATTTCTAATCATTATCTTAATCTTTCACCAGTTATGTTTTGAATTCTTCCTTAAACAAGTATAGATTAGCATGTCAGATCTTACTATGGTTAACTGCATGTGAGTGATCTTGGCTTAAGGCTTTGAGTACAAAATTCCATTTCACCAGAGTCCCAGGAAAGCACATAAAGACTCTGATATTGCCATTCTACGTGCCTCATTTGAGAGGAATAAGCTTATTAAATCAGTCAATGGAGCTATGTTTAGGCTTTCTGGAATGTCATCTTGTTGTCATTTAATTTCCTTCTATCAAGCTAAGAATTCACTGTCTATTAAACTACTATTTGTTTTTTCCCACCTTCATTTTGGTAGGGCATAAGGGAGAAGTTACCCCTTTCAGGTGGTTGAACTATGAAAGTAGGAGGAGACTGCATGTCCACATTTATCAGAATTATCTGGTGAAGCTACATCTAGCATCCAAGTGGCTAAATGTCTGCTTCAGGACTCTGTCCCCAAAAGCACATGTACCCTGTCTTGCCTCAGTCCTGAATGCAGAGTTGAGGTTTTGTTGGTTTCAGGATACCATCAGTAACTTACAAAAGAAACCTGTGTTTTTGGGAGGGCTTCTGTTAAGAATGTACAGCAAGTGCTCTTCTAATGTACTTTTTTTGTTTGCAGGATTAGCCTAATCGAGAAGTTCATATTGAAGAAATGGAAAATCATCTCTCATGACCCAAGTTAATTTACTATAAAGATATAATTGATAGCGAAAGTATAAGAGTACCAATTAAACCTCTCCTATCATTAATAGTTTCCTTGCCTTAGAATTGCAGTGGAAGAGTGTTCTTACTATATAGAAGCTCCCTGAGGTGGTATTGAGTTTGGGGCTGGGCAAATGTTTGTGTGCCCTCCTTAAACCAGCTTTCGTGATGTTACTGTTTCTGAATGAATTAGAATAAAGTGAATTTCTTCCAAAATGGTGTCTGATAAATGTAAGTTTATAAATTAGATATAGTATATGCATGCCGAACATAAGTATTTTGCAGAAGAACTTAATTGTCTCAACATGTATTTAAGCTTATCTAGTTTATAGTCTCTGGATAGTAAATGAGCATCCACCCAGAGGATCTGGTAGAGCTTTCTGAGGAACTTTTGTGAAGAAATAGTTACATAAGGAGTAGTTCACTAGCAAACATGCTGCTCATTAAAAAGTTTCCAGTCACTCTCGGCCTTGGGAGTCAGTGTTCAATAAACTGAGCAGTAACAAGAAACTTTAAAATAATAGCTCTAATTAGGTGAATGATAGATAAATGGGTTCTCTGCAGCCAGGTCAACACCACATGTCACTGCTACCCTAGAATACCCAATTAGCTGGTCAGAAATGAAAGTCATTCTATTAATGCAGGCAGTTCCACTGCGAATATTTTTCTAATGTTTGAGGCACATCATTTTTTAAAAATGAACCAAGCTCCAAACCTTAAAGAACTAAACATTCACGTAGGAGTTGACCTCCAAGTCTACATCACACTCCTGCACTTTTCCAACTTTAAATTTACATTTCAGAGGTTCTGTTTCCTAATTTTTCTCCCCAAGTCTTAGAGACCTTTACAAGGTGAGTGGGTTGATGTTGGCTGAGGGAATTATCCAGTTGCCTCCTGTTCTCAACAGTGTTCTTAGAGTGCTGTATTCCACCAAATCATCCAGTTCCCAAAAGGGGCGAAGACTTCCTTGCCCTGAGCATCTGAATGACCACAGACAATTCACTCTTAGCAAGTGTCCCAGCATATTCCCACCTGGGTTCATCAGGAAGCTCCTTTGCTCATTTTCGTGGAAGCTTGGGACTTACAAGTTCATAGTGTTAATGCCCTTAAGTCCAAAGTGTGATGGTGTGTAGGTGAGTACCCAAGTACTGGTAAACTTGTGAATCGAAGCTGAATCACTGACATTAAAGCACAAGAGTCTGGCTGGCCTGGCCTCCCTTGTAGGAACCATGGGTCCACCAAGAAGGGCCTGGGATAGTCCTCTAGCTGCAGTGTTCTTTTGCCGTTAGGTCAGAAGGGAGTTGCCCATGCACTGAAAACAAACGCATGAGTCAAGTCTTACTAGCTTAGAAGGGGGGGGGGAGCTTATTGACAGGAAGTAAAAGAAGGAGATGGAGGTGTTTTCACCCTTGGAGCCACATGTTTCATATCAGTAAGCTGAAGACTTATGCATAAGCTCATACCCTGAAGTCATTTTCAGTTCCTTTCTGTGTAGCGATATAACGAAGTATTTCCTCAGTGAAAATTAGATGGTCAGCATGACAGAACACAAAGAGCACTTGGGCCCATGTCTGGTGTTAACCTAGGCCCTCATTTAGTTTTTGATGGTGAAGAAGTCACATTCTCCAGAAAATGGCTAGTTCCAGAGTTCTGGGGTCCAAGGTAAGTGTTTTGTGAGAGGCTAGTCAAGTGGGTGTTTATGGGCTCAGCTTGTGAAGCACCATATTACCCCTCCTTTCATTTTGTAAGTTAGAATTAAGGATTTGAAGAAAGGTTGCTTTAGAAATAGGGAAAGCAATAAACAAGTGTCTACTATGTGCCAGCATGTTGTGTACACTATTTCCAATTCTGTCAGCCTTTTAAAACGAGTCATACTGATGAGGACTCGCACCCAAAGAGCCCAAATCGCACACAGCCCGTATGCTTTTCCTAGCATGTAGAACTCTCTGCAGGAGATACTGCAGGCTGAAAACAAAATGGGTTAAGGGTGAAATCATGGAGGCAGATCAGAGGTCAACTCCTGGAAGAGATGTTCCCTACCTAACCTTGAAGTTTCGCAGTTTGTCGGGCAGCCACACAAACTGTCCCTGAGCAGATCCTGATGAGCAGGTCTGAACACGGCAGTGTGGGTGCACCAGTATGTTGTTTTCCTGATCACTGAAAACACAGAAATTGCTCCCAGAGAAGCTGGTTGGCTTTATATCCTCTGGGCCTGGAGGCAAAGATTGCTCCAAGAGGAAGATTGGTCACCTCATGCTGCCACGCCTGGTCCCAGGTCACCTGAACTTCCCTCACCCTCCACCAGAGGTCACCCCTGGTAAGACTTGGCCTGCATCCCGGGTTTGCAGTTGTGATTTATTTTTGGCACCTCAGCCTTGCCTCATCAAGTAGCAAAGCACGAAGGAGGAGCAGCAAAATATCCTGCTCCTGCCACGGGTGTCTCCTTGGGACACACTTCAGTCCTCTGTTGTCCCCTCTCCCCAAGGGGCTCTGGGACCTTTGCGATTCCTGTCAAGTTCACTCAAGGGCCTGCAAGGATCTAAGGGTGAGTAGCTGGTGCAGTGATGGACAAAAGCCAGGCGGCAGACAGGGAGTGGGAGAGGCTGTGGGAAGACAGAAACCCCAGAACGCATTAGCCCCACTCTCCCCTCTGAAAGCAGATGTACAGAAAAGAGGCAGCACTGGTTGTTGAAGCCCCTTCCGGAGGAATTTATCTATAGAAAATGGGTTCTTGTGACTGTGTATTCAGCCTCTGAGTCTGGGGCAGGGATGTTACTCTACAAAGGACTAAACCCATTTGCCAGCCCTTTTCAAAGGGGTCTAGGGAACAGCGTGAGGGGAGCAGCTGGGGACAGTGAACAGAGGCACAAAATCAGCCCCAAGGTAGGCCTAGAGCAAGGGCAGGAGGCAAGAGAAACCTCCCCGCCCCCACCCCCAGGAGAGAGAAGGCAGTCAGAACTCGCTGCACCTGGCTAACCTGGAATGGATCCCCCAGCCAGGATGGCATCCTGTGGTGGGTTCAGATAGACCCTCTGCCCATGGAGGGACGGGGAAAGGGAAAGAGCTGGCGCTACGCAGCTTTGGGAACTTAAAAGGACTTGCCAGGAAATCAATCAACTTGTTTTTATGGAGAACGGGCTCTCCTGTGCTCAGCTGAAGTTGCTGATAGGGCAGAGGCAGCCTGTGAACAGCCCAGGCGCCTGCTGCTGGCAGAAGAGACTGTTATTCCTATCCTTCTTCTCACAACCAGACACCCAGCAGTGGGGACACCAGGCTTCCTGGAACAGCCAGCCTGAGTCCTGAGGAAGCCAGGGCTGCAGCTTGGCTGGTCAGCAGATTGGCCCCTTTGACAGGTCAGGCCTCGCTGGGCCCTGAAAGGGCAGTAGAAGTGGGGCTAGAGGCAGTGTCGGCCCTGCGGAGTGGTAGCTTATGTCCATTTCTTCTGTCTGCTCTTCTTCCTATTGGTAGATGACTCTCCATTCCTCAAATCCTTCATCTGAGGTCAGTACACCAGGGGCCCTCTACATAGCAAAGCAAAGCTGGCTGGCTCAGCTCCTCCCAGTGTGTCCAGGGCGGAGTGTCCTAGCTCTGTACGCCCCACACATTGTGACAGGACCCCCAGGAGCCCCCGGGCCATCGTTAAGTAGGATGGGGGCTTTCTGGCAACAGGACCATGGACAGAAAGGGGTATCTCCAACCATCAACTCTCCTCTAAGGAGCCGCACCTGCTACATACCTGCACTGGACACAGGGGGCTGGGGTGGCTGGGGTGGGACACCCTAGAGAAAACCACAGTTTAATGGGGGAGATGACAGCACACACCAACAAGTGGTACCGGAGGCCGGGACCAGGATTTCCCCATCAGGCTCTGCATCCCTCAGAGCATCTGGCACCGTGCTTTTCAAAGAGCATAGAAGAATGGATGAACAAAAGAGTGATTTGAAAGTCCAGGTTAAGGACAAAATGAGTGAGGAAGGAGCACTGGGAAGGTCCGGAAGCATGTTCTGAAAGAAGGGGTGTTTTCAGATTCAGACAGTTAGGACAGGGGTAGGTAAGGGGAGGCTGTAAGAGTTGTGTAGTAAGAAGAAATTGTGCTCTAGCCGGGTGGCTCAGTTGGTTGGAGCATTGTTCCATACTCCAAAAGGCTGTGGGTTCCATCCCTGTTTGGGGCATGTATGGGGGGCAACTGATCAATCTCTCTCTCTCATTCTCTCTCTCTTTCTCAAATCAATAAACATCTTTGGGTGAGGATTTTAAAAAAATAAAAGAAGAAGGTGAAATTATGAAGCTTTTTGCCTTTCCCACAGCTGCAGAGAGCAGGCAAAAAAAGAGAAGCACCAGCCTCACCTCCTCACAGAGAAAAGGAAACAGCACTTTAATTTGTCCTCTGAAAAGTTTCTCTGTGGTTCTTTCTAAAATCGAGGGTGTGCCCGCTTCCTCATGGCTAACCGTGGGGCCTGATGGCCTAACGTTCTGTCACAGACTTGGGCCTGGGCCTGGGCCTGGCTGACTCTCGGCCTCTCTCCTACAAGGGGGCAGCAGCTTTCAGCGAGAACGCGCAGGGAGACATGGTCGCCTGGGCTCACAAGAGTTTACAGTCAGTGGGAAGAACAATGCTGGGCTCTTTTCAGAATGTTTTTTCCAATTCAAAGTCATTTATTTTGAATATTTACTATAGGCCAGGCCTATGCCAAAAGAGACAAAGGGCGGGAGGAAAATGGTCCCAGCCTGCAAAGAGCACACACCACACCCTAAGTCAGAAAGGCTGACTGCTTCTTTCTGCTCCCCTCTCAGAGCCCTTCGGGATCACCTCCACGGAGCTGAGCATGACACGGGACGAGGCACTGCTGGACTCACATTCCGCACAGGGTTTCTATGAGAACTATGAGACCAAGGAGATCCTGGGCAGGTAAGGCCCAGACGTTCCCCGGGAAATGCTGTCCTAGGCTCCAGCCAGCTCTGCAGGGTGGGCCAGTCTCTGCTTGTCCCTGAGCATGGAGCCCATTTCCATCCCCAAAACACCGTGCACTCGGAGAATCCCTCAATTTGGGTTCTCCCTCCTGAACAGGACAGATAAGGGGGTATAAGGGTACACAAATCAGAGACCTCTCCTGGCAAAGAGCTTCCTACAACCCTTACAGGTGCTGATGACAAGCAGGTGCAAACTCAGCTTTGGGCCAGGCTCAGGAGCCAGGGATCAGAGGAAGCTTTCGCCAATATGTGAAAGAACACCAAACTGGGAGTTAAGACGCCTGACACCAGGCTTGTTACTCATCAGCTCCAGGCCAATTACCATCTCTGTGCCTTCTCACCCTACCGCCCCTAAAGCTCACAGGAAGTTGGGGGACAAGGCAGGACATCTCTGCTGGGGCCTGGACTTGGGACAAACCCTGGAGTGAGGGGCCCAGGGACCATCTGTCCTCTGCACCTTCCAGGGGAGTTAGCAGTGTCGTCAGGCGCTGTATCCACAAGCCCACATGCCAGGAGTACGCCGTGAAGATCATTGACATCACCGGTGGGGGCAGCTTCAGCTCCAAGGAGGTGCAGGAACTGCGACAGGCCACACTGAAGGAGGTGGACATCCTGCGCAAGGTGTCAGGACACCCCAACATAAGTGAGTGATAGGTCCGAGCTACAGTGGGGTTCTCCGCCATTGCGCCTGCCCTGATAACCGAGTCAGGGAGTGCAGCCCCACTGTGTGGCTCGCCAGAACCGTTCAGAGTGCCTCCTGCACCCTGAGGCCCCACCAGCCCCGTGCCCTGAGGCCTAAGATTCCCAGCTCCAACCTCCAGGAAGACTTCTCTGGGATTCACTCTCATCCCCTCTTCCAGCCAGACAGGAGGGGTCACAGGCAGGGGCTGGGGCTGGGGGATGGGGAGGGAATGGGGTGTGAAGTCCCTGAGCCTGCCCCCTCTGCCCCCCATGGGCCTCCTTTGAGTACCTTCCAGATACCCCCTCCACTTCTGAAGCCAGCTCCAGCAGCTTTAATCCCCCTGTCCCTATGCCCCGCTGCCTCTGCCCGGGCTCCTCTGCTCCCTGAGACAAGCCAGCCTTTTCCATTTCAGTACAGCTGAAGGACACTTATGAGAACAACACTTTCTTCTTCCTGGTGTTTGATCTGTAAGTACCCAGCCCTGTAGCCAGTCATACCCTGAGGGCATAGCATGTGGGCCCCCCCCCACCCCACCCCGTGGATGCCGAATAGGATCACAAACGCTTTAGGCAGATCGGCCCCTGGGGTCAGTCTGCCAGGGTTTGAATCCTGGCTCCACTTATGCGCTGGATGTTTTAAGCTCCAGGTTTCTTTCTCATCAGTATTGTGGGGGTAATAATAGCACAGTTCCTGACACCATGGAAATGCTAATAACTATTAGCTTCAACAATAATATGGTGGTCATTCAATACTTTTCTAGACATTAAGGATATGGCAATGAACAAGACACATAAGGTTCCTGACTTCATGTAATAATTTTCACAGGCAGTGAACAGAAAGCATCAAGCCATAATTCATGCATGTCGTTATGTACACATATAATACATGAAGGCAAACCGCAGTTAGAGAGAGGCGGGGCTTCTTTTCTTTAGATGATGTGGTCAGGGAAGGTTCTCCAGGAGGCCACCTGAGCAGAGACCTGGATGAAGTGAGGGAGGAATCCGACCAAAGCCTGGAGAAGGAGCCTTCCGGAGAGCCAGGGCAGGGGCCCTGCAGGAGGGGTTTGTCATGTTGGAGGGCTGGCAAGGAAGCCAGGGTGGGGGCGTGGAGCGAGCTTGCGCTGATGGCAGGATGCGAGGTCGGTCAGCACCACGGACCTGATTCTGCAGGCCTTTTAGCCATGGTAAGGACTTTGGAGGGGGACATCAGGAGGGTAATGTGAGCTGATTCACTTTTGGAAAAGGTCCCACTGACTCTCGGGAGGCCGGAGTGGAAAGGAGGAGGCAGCAATATTGAGCAAGAGACCCACCAGGGACGCAGAGGTTGTATTTGGAGTGCGGTTCTCAGGTGGACCTCAGCGTCCTCTACAGTGTCCCTGGTCCCCAGCTGCTGCACCAGCAGGGCTATTGACATGAGCTGCTCTGTTTTTCTCAAGAAAGGGCCAATGATACTGACCACTCTGCCTAGGTCACCAGGCCCTAAGCATCAAGGTAGAGCAACACAAAGGGCCCTGTGAATGGTGCCTTCAGTCATTATTACTGTTTTTGTTAGGAAAGCTTCCCCGGGAAAGGAGCTCTCTGGCTCCTTCTTCCTCACTCCACTGAGTCCTCCCTAGAGAAGAGAACTCTGCTGTGTGATTCACTGTTAAAGGGGTGTCTTGATCTCTCCATATATAACAGCTAATTTAGGGCCTCGATTTCTTGGGAAATTATTTAAGTAGATTTTGTATTGTTGGAACATTCCATGCAGTAGCCATACTGAACATACGCAGTGTTATTTTACCTGGAGAAACAATTTAACTTTACATGTGCACACAATTAACCCACCAGTGTCAGGAAGGCAGGAGCCTGCTGATAGACCTTGCAGAGTCCCCAGTACTTACAGGTAGATCTTTTTGCTGCTGCTGCTGCTATTGCTAATAGTGAGTCCTCCTAGTGTCTTTAAAATGGGATTACAATGACAAAAACTGGATTCACATGTTGCTTTTCAGGAACACAGTGCTGATATTGTATAAAACAAGGCTTACCTCTGTAAATTCTAGGTTGTTTCCTCAACAGAACCCCCATCCCTGCCCTAGCGGCTAAACTCAGTGATTTCCTTGCCTCTCTGTAACACTGGCAAAGTCCCTTATGCCCTAGGAATCTTTCCCTGGAGGGCAGGTGGGCGAGAGCGGGTAGGGTGTGCCTTCCTGTTTATCCCCGGAAGACTTTCCCAGGGCCCTTCAGACTGGACTGGCCTCAGCTGTCCCAGCTCTGCTCAGTGGTACTGTCCTCAGGGGCAGCTCAGATGTCTCTAACCTTTGAAGAAGTTGCTTGTGGAATCTATTTTTAAAGCTGCCCCAAGTTGCCCTCCATGTTATAACGGATTGTTCTAGCAAAGACCTCTTTATAGATAATCCCAAGAAGTGAGAAGATTGAACTGCAATTCTTAATCCTAAAACAGGCAAAAATGCTCCTCTGATACCTGTACTGCCATTTCTGTTTGTTCCTGAAAAAAAATCAGGATACTCCTGTCCTTCTAATTTGGGTCTGGGCCCTTGGGCCAGTGTGTTTCACCTCCCAGCCCTGATACATCCCAGCCCACACCGTCACTTCCACAGATGGGGGGAAGCCTCACAATGGGCCATCCCACCCCTCCAGCCTCCCTCGCACTTCTTCCAGTCTCCCCAGACCACCTCTCCACTCGCTCCCACTCCTCCCTGCAGACTTCAGTCCTTTGCCTCTGGAGGTATTAGGGTGAGAAACAGCTCTCTGGGAGCAGGGTAAGAGGGGGTGGTCTTGGGGCCAATCCAACTACAAACCCTCTGTCCCCACAGGATGAAGAAAGGAGAGCTCTTTGATTACCTCACTGAGAAGGTCACCCTGAGTGAGAAGGAAACCAGGTGAGGATCCATTTGCCCCTCTCCCTGCTCCCTGCCCGAGTCCTAGTGCCACAGGCACCAAGGGCTTGGAGGGGCATGGTGTGCATGTGTCTGGGTGGGGTGTGCACCGCTGGCTTTCGTGACCTTCCTCCCTCCTTGGCTCAGCCTAGACTGTCCCAGGCTGTCCCTCGTCCTCTCTCACTTGCAGTCTGGCTGGTGCGTGGGCTTTGGTCTTCCCACCTGCCACCTGACCCTGTAGAGTAGGAGAGCTAACATGTGCCCGCCCCGCCCCAGGAAGATTATGAGGTCCCTGCTGGAGGTGATCTGCACCTTGCACAAACTCAACATCGTACATCGGGATCTGAAGCCCGAGAACATCCTCTTGGATGATGACATGAACATCAAGCTCACAGATTTTGGCTTTTCCTGCCAGCTGGAGCCAGGACAGAAGCTACGAGGTCTGGTAACGTAGTCTTGGCCCATGCTAGGGGCTCAGGCTTTCTCATCAACTTTCCCAGAAACAGAGATTGCCCGGGTTTCTCCCCTACTTCCCCCCGACCCCCAGAATAAAAATCCTATCATTTCAGGGCTGGGTGTCTTTTCAGTCAGGACCTCTTCTCGGGACTGAGTTGAGCCAGGTTCTCACTGCCTGAGTTCTAGGCCAGAATGGCTAGACGTAACCAGGGAACTGACAGGTTCCAAGTGGGTGGCCCTATGAGCCATCCCTGACCCCTCCCCTTGGCCCTGAAGTTGGCCAGTGCTAGGAGGGTCCCAGCCCAAACACCATTTTGGTTCCATCTTATTTCTTTGCACCTTCTTCTTCCAAGTGCCCTGGCTGACCTATCTTGACGGTAACTATTCCTGCAGAGGTCTGTGGCACTCCCAGTTACCTGGCCCCTGAGATAATTGAGTGCTCCATGAACGAGGACCACCCAGGCTACGGGAAGGAGGCAGATATGTGAGTGTGACTGGGAAGGGGAAGGGATGCCACGATGATGGGGAACACTGACTGGGGCTACAGCCAGCCATCCTGCCTTCCTCCCCACCCACCTGGTGCCAGGTGGAGCACAGGGGTCATCATGTACACCCTGCTGGCTGGCTCCCCACCCTTCTGGCACCGGAAGCAGATGCTGATGCTGAGGATGATCATGAGTGGCAACTACCAGTTTGGCTCACCCGAGTGGGATGACTACTCTGACACGGTGAAAGACTTGGTGAGGGGCCACGCCTGCTGGCTCCCGGGCTCAGGCAAGGGGGGAGGGAAGTATGAGGGTCTGCCAGGAGACACCCTCTGTCTTCTGAAGTGCTGCTGCAGGGGACCCTGCCTCGATGTTTTCAGTCCCCACCCGCTTGTTCTCTTAGGTTTCCCGCTTCTTGGTGGTGAACCCTCAGGGCCGCCTTTCAGCAGAAGAGGCCTTAGCGCATCCCTTCTTCCAGCAGTACCACGTGGAAGAAGTGCGCCACTTCAGCCCCAAGGGGAAGTTCAGGGTACTGAAGCTCCCTTCCCACCCCTGGGCCCTGGGGCAGTTGCTGCTGTCCTCCACGTCCTCTTCCCCCCCCCACCCGGTACTCCTACTTACACTCCTGGGGTTTCTAGGGCACCCGCCCTTCCCCTCCCATCTACCCTGGATGGTTCTGGGAAATGTCTCTGGCTTTGGGGAAGGCAGATGTCACCTGACTGGCTGGTGGGGTAGTAATGGTGGCAACACTTGGAGGGGCCCAGCGGAAGCCACCCCAGCCTTCAAGGCAAACAAGCTCAGGGCCTGCCTGCCTGCACTGGAGCGGGAGGAGACAGCCCTGCAGGGGCTGGTGCAGCCTCTCAGTCCTGGCCCTCCGCAGGTGATTGCTCTGACAGTACTGGCTTCAGTGCGGATCTACTACCAGTACCACCGGGTGAAGCCTGTGACCCGGGAGATCGTCATTAGTGACCCCTATTGCCTCCGGCCTCTGCGCCGACTCATCGATGCCTACGCTTTCCGAATCTACGGCCACTGGGTGAAGAAGGGCCAGCAGCAGGACCGGGCTGCCCTCTTTGAGAACACGCCCAAGGCCGTGCTCCTCTCCCTGGTTGAGGAGGACTACTGAGGTGCTGGTGGGAGGTCTGGGGGAGTAGGGGGCAGGCAGGGAGGGGAAGCCACAGAAGCGTTAGTCAAAGGGGTAAGATTGTGTGCTGGCCTCTGTGCTGAGGGCCGACTTGGTCCTAACCAGGCCTCCTGGGACTGGGCCATTACCCCCTCTCAGAGGCTCTGCAGGAGAGCAGGGCACCCCCATCACACAATGGGAGGTGCAGTTGGGGCCAGGCAGGGGACCAGATGTGGTCCGACCGCCAGGAGCCTTCCTGCTCCTCTTCTTGCTAGTCGTGCCACTGTCTCAGCTTCTCATGGGAGGCCCAGGGCTACTGACACTAGGATGCACTTCCCTCAGGGTCCCAGAGTGAGGATGAAGGCCCGGCAATAGCCTGAGATGCACGATCATGGGAGATTTTACTGGCCTCACAATGTCCATGGGAGCAGTTTCTTCTCAAGGGGACAGTTTTCTAGAGGCATATAGAAGCCCTTATGTAATTAACAATAGAAAGGGAAACGTCTCACATTTGTCTTTCTGGAAGATTATTATTTTGTGACTTCCATGATACACAGTTTGGCCTCCTCGCCCTTTAAGGACTGACGTTGTGCCTTAAAGAGCCCATGTTACTGCATTTCATGGACAGCTAGTGGGAATCAGGTTCCTTCAGAGGCACATAGAACAGTATAAATGAGACAAATGAAGGAAACATTCTTTTTTTCTACAGCAACTTGCTGGGTAAACAGAGAACTGGGGAAATTCTACCCTGAGAAAACACCACCAGATCCCTGAATCAGACACCAAGATGGGGGAAGGGAACAGATTTAAAATTTTTTAACAAACTGCTTTTAGGAGTACTCTGCCTCAATTGTTTGAGAATTTGGCCCCTATATGGTTAATATTTGACCTCTAAGAGAAACACCCAGCTCCCTGCCACAATCAGTGAGCTGGGCCCCTTGACCAAGAGACAGTGGTGTCCTCTGAGGCCAGAGGTCTCTCCTGCCCTGGTGAGGGGTACCTGTCACAAAAGGATGGGGGAGGGGAAGGCAGTCACTCCTGAGGCTGAGGCTGAAGAGCTTGAGTTTGGCTGTGTTTGGAATGTGGCCAGGGCCGCAGGGAGTCTTCTCCTTGGCTCTACGTGGCTGCTCACAGCTCCCCAGGCAGTCGGCCTATACTGGAAGCACAGCGGAAGCCTAGGTTGTCTGAGGCTGAATCTGGAGTGTTGCCCATCCTGCCACCAAAGGAGAGGAGAGTGAACATTTGTTGAGAAAGGGGCCTTGGGCCTTACCCAACTTTTCTGTTCCACCGCCCAGGGCCTGCAGTGGTGCCTGAGGACTGTGAAGGGCATGGTCTGGAAAACAGCCTGTTCTGAGGGCGCCCCTGGGGACATGAAGCAGTGCTGAAACAGGGTGGAGGAAGTGAGAGTGGTCCTGGGAGATTGCACTGGAGGGCAGGAAAGGCCATGACTAATAACTTAGACTGTTGGTGGTTAGGAATAACTCAGCCAAAGAAGCCTGTCCGCAAGAAGTGAGAATATCTTAAGTCCTGGCCAGGTAGATCAGTTGGTTTGAGTGTCATCCTGATACACCAAGGTTGTGAGTTTGATCCCCAGTCATGGCACATATAAGAATCAACCGATGAATGCATAAATAAGTGGAACAACAAATCAGTGTTTTCTTTTTTCTCTCCCTTCTCCCCGCATCTCTCTATAATCAATAAATTCTTTTTCAAGTGAGAATATCATAGTGCCAGTCAGTTCTGCATACTTTTCAAGAAATTTCACATATATTCCCTCATTTCCTATTTCCCAACTGCTCTGGCAAGCAGGATTTGTTCACCATTTTATAGACTCAGGACCGGATACTAGAAAGAGTTCAATTTCTTGCCCAAGGCCAACCACTGCTTCAAAGGCACAACATCAATGTCAAACCCATTTTCTTGGTTTCTGGGCCAGTGCTTTTTCTACTACTTTGTCTTTAACAAGGATGTGAGAGAATACAGGTGCTTCTATGGGTCAAAGAAACACCTGCAAATCTGATATCTTGAGGACACAGAAACAGTGGCCTCTACAGTCCTTATGGAACTGAGGAGGAGGAGGAGTTGCAGGGAGGTCAAACAAAATAAATCTACAGATGAACGAAGTAGAAAGTTCTAGGAGACCAGGAGCCTGGGACTCTACCACTCAGGTGCCACCACTAACCATCTGTGTGAAATGAGCAGGTCCCGGGACCCACCTGAGCCCATTTTTAACTTGACTGTAAATCAAAATATCTGTAGAAAATGATTTTTCATGTGCCCACCAGCTTAAAGTGTCAATATTTCCATGACCCATGGTCATGACCTATTGACATGGCCATTTTACTTCCCTGCTTCTGCACACCTACTTATGAGGACAGGAAGAGAGACTCATGTAATTATGATGCTGGACATAAAGTCTCCCTTGGTGCTCAGAGCTGAGAAGAAAAGGCACAAGTTGTCCTGGACTGTTTTGTTTTTCCTGGCAAGCACTGCCTGGTTTCTTTTCGGTACCCACAACTCCTGGTGGAATTAGAAGTGCAGAGGCAGTGCCAACGGCAGTTCTGGTGCCACCTGTGTCCTGGGAGCCCGTGTCCCAGACCCTCAGCCCCCAGCTTCTCACCTGGTAGTGACCCGGGCCTGGTGATTGGCGGAGCCATCAGATGTGTCGATCCAGGATGCCCCCCGCAGGACACGCATGTCCTGGTCAGCACCCTGGTACGGTGAAGCAGTCCACTCCCACACGTTGCCCACGAGGTCATAGAGCCCTGCGGCACAACAGGTGGGTCAGATCCATGCTGGGAAGCACCACACCTAACCCTACTAGCCACCAAAGTCTCGGGAAGCAAATGCTTCCATGTGGTGCTTCGTGGTGTTTCTTTAAGTGCATTTTATTGATTATCCTGTTACAGCGGTCCCATTTGTTTCTCCCCTTTATTCCTTTCTGCCCTGTACCCCCTCCCGCCTGCATTCTCCCACATTAGTTCATGTCCATGGGTCATACATATAAGTTCTTTGGCTTCTTCATTTCCTATACTATTCTTAACCTCCCCATCTATTTTGTACCTACCATTTATGCTACTTATTCCCTGTACCTTTTCCCTCATTCTCCCTCCTCTCTCTCCCCACTGATAACCCTCCATGTGATCTCCATTTCTGTGATTCTGTTCCTGTTCTAGTTGTTTGCTCAGTTTGTTTTTGTTTTTTTAAGTTCAGTTGATAGTTGTTTGTTGTCATTTTACCGTTTGTATTTTTTATCTTCTTTTTCTTAGCTATGTTCCCTTAACATTTCATAGAATAAGGGCTTGGTGATTGTGAACTCCTTTAATTT
The DNA here is from genome assembly GCA_004027735.1 of Carollia perspicillata. Taxonomy (NCBI): domain Eukaryota; kingdom Metazoa; phylum Chordata; class Mammalia; order Chiroptera; family Phyllostomidae; genus Carollia; species Carollia perspicillata. The sequence goes on from PVKM010013190.1 coordinate 29,630, forward strand.
TACCTTATCCAGGAAACACTTTATCTGCCCTTCTATTCTAAATGATAGCTTTGCTGGATAGAGTAATCTTGGATATAGGTCCTTGCCTTTCATGACTTGGAATACTTCTTTCCAGCTCTTTCCTGCCTATAAGGTCTCTTTTGAGAAATCAGCTGATAGTCTTATGGGAACTCCTTTGTAGGTAACTATCTCCTTTTCTATTGCTGCTTTTAAGTTTCTCTCCTTATCTTTAATCTTGGGTAATATAATTATGATGTGTCTTGGTGTGTGCTTCTTCTTGGGTCCAACTTCTTTGGGACTCTCTGAGCTTCCTGGACTTTCTGGAAGTCTATTTCCTTTGCCAAAATGGGGAAGTTCTCCTTCATTATGTTGTCAATTTCCTGCTCTTCCTCTTCTTCTTCTGGCACCCCTATAATTTGGATGTTGGAATATTTAAAGATGTCCTGGAGGTTCCTAAGCCTCTCCTCATTTTTTTTGAATTGTTTCTTCATTCTGTTCTGGTTGAATGTTTCTTTCTTCCTTCTGCTCCAAACCATTGATTTGAGTCCGTTTCCTTCCCATCACTGTTGGTTTCTTGTATATTTTTCTTTATTTCACTTTGGGTAGCCTTCATTTGTTCCTTCATTTTGCAACTGAGCTCAACCAATTCTGTGAGCATCCTGATTACCAGTGTTTTGAACTGTGCATCTGATAGATAGGCTATCTCTTCATTGTTTAGTTGTATTTTTGAGCTTTGATCTGTTCTTTCATTTGGGCCATATTTCTTTGTCTCAGTGCACGTGTTACATTGTAAGGTGCAGAACTTTAGGTACCCACCAGGGTGGGGCAACCCACATCGCTGCATTGTGGTGCAGTATGTGGGGAAGGGGTCCAAGAGGGAACAATGACTCTTGCTCAGCTCTCAGCTGACTTTCAGTCACTTCCCCTGCTACCCACAAGCAAATTGGGGCCTTCTGGTGCTGATTCCCAGGTGGGTGGGTTTGTGTACGATCTAGGACCTTGTG
>PVKM010013191.1:0-30635 GCA_004027735.1 Carollia perspicillata
TTATATAGGGATGGGAAAGTAGCCCTGATAGGTTGCCCTGGTGAATGATCACCGTGTGCTCTTGTTAGTGATTGGTCAGTTAGGTGCCTGATCAGCGTGTGATCAGTACCTTGATTGACAGCTGGTTCCCGTGCTCTAGGGATGAATGCTGGCTGCTCTGACCGCAATTGTGCTGATGCCCTCTTGTGGGCAACACAAGAAGTGCAGCCTCTTGGTCTGACTGCATCAGTAAGTCAGGCCGCAACAGGAGTCCAAGGAGGCACATGTCCTAAGAGAGGCTTCTTCATGAGTCCTTCACAGAAGCAGAAGTCTACATTCCTGGTCACAGTTCAGTTCAATTCCAAGCATCTCCCACAAATCCATGCTTGGTTAGGCAGGTCCCCACACAGCTCCATTGGGTCTCTCCTTACACCCTTTCCTGTTGCATAGCTTCTACTACTTCATTACAGACCACATGCCTGCTGTTCTTCCTATACCAGGCCACATGGTGGAATCCCCTTCTCTTTCAAAGTGCCCTTATCTTAAATGCTCAGCCCAGAACTTCTTGTGTGACCTCATATCCAGCCCCTCCTATGATGTGCTACTTTTGCCAGTCCTCCCATATCTTTCATCTTCTTGCAGCTACCATCTTTTTTCAGGGCAAGAGTTCCCCATGACACAGGGACATCAGCCTCCCCTGGCTATGTCATGAGTCACTATACTTTCTGAAGTCATGTACATCTTTTGCCTAGGGTGGCAGCAAAGCTATCAACTTGCCATTGTTAGGCAAAGTATCTTAAACCATATCATCCACTTGCCCTTCCCCAATCAAGGTTTGTGGGGAATATTTCAGAGGATCTCCATGCTGTACCCCATTACAACCTGAGTCTGGTGGCTACAAACAAAACCATCAATAGCACCAGAGTCTACACCACCCCTTACCTACCTCACACAAGCGCACCCAACTCAGTGATAGGTTGGATGCAAGGAGCTGTAGGATTCAGAGGTGAACCCTGAAGATGCTAAAGCACCAAGCGTTCACCTTTACCCAGGTAGAATCCTGAGCTCTTGAGATGAGTAGGAGGAAAAACTAGACTGTGTGAAGGAATCCCAACAGATAAGGACTGACAGGGACAGGTAGAAAAACAGACAGGTGAGGGAGGAGGTGGGAAGGTGCCTGACCTGCTGTCACTCACTTGATGTAGGGAACTTTATTGGGTGAAATTGCTCTTTTACTACAGTCAAAGACAATGCTAGGCTGCTGCCCCTTAAAAGTGCTTAGTAGTATTCTGAGTAAAGAATATTATTCTTAACAACTAGGTAAGCAGGGCTTCTCCTCTGGGACTCATGCTTTAGAGCAGGGGCATCCAACTTTTTGGCACCTCTGGGCCACACTGGAAGAACAGTTGCTTGGGCATACATTAAATACACAAACACTAACAAATATTGATGAGCAGGAAAAAGGTCCATGCATAATTTTCATGATATCCACCACAACAGACAAGCAAAAAAGGCATCGCGTAACCCTAATTATGCAGCGGCCCTTTCAATAATCTTTTAAAATCATTGAGCAGGTCCCAAGTATGTGATCACTATATAGAAAAATGTATGTATCTAAGTAATAAAACTTAGTAATAAAACTAAGTAATGTTTTAAGTAAATTTACAATTTTGTGTTGGGCCACATTCATAGCTGTCCTGGGCTGTATATGGCCCACAGGCCATGGGTTGGACACTCCTGCTTTAGACGATCCCTGGTATTGCAATTATGCAAAAATAAATTTATTAAATGACACATGGGCACTTGTGTCACTCAGGATCCAGTACACAACACATAACCTTAAACCTATGCTGTCATTATTAACATCATTCAACTATAAAGGCAATATTTCACATTGCTTGCCCCATGTACTTGAGACAAAAGACAAATGCATACAAACGACACAAAGATTTGTGAGTTATACTGCTACTGATGTTAGACACTGCTTTGACATGCAGGGAGAACTTAAGCAGAAGTGTTTAGTAAAAGAAAAGACAGATTAATTTGTCAAGTTCTTCCTCTCTCAATAGTGATAGATTCTCCCATAACAATGATTATTTCCCAATAGTAACAAGCATTGGCTTTCTTGCTTCACTTTGTGTTCCAATTCATGGTTCCTTGACAGTGTGGTAAGTGGGCAACCATTTGTATTCTTTCCCCAGGCCAGGGAAATGTTAGAAGCTGGCCTGTAGCTAACAGTAAGCTGTGAAAGAAGAAGTGTGGTATAATTCTTCGAAGGGAGACAAAATCGTCATTATCTGCAGCTGACTTGGTTGTCTATCCAGAGAAACCCAAGGGAATAGATTGAAACACTCAGAGATTTAACAAGAGAGTTGAGAAAAGTTCAGCAAAGTGGCTGAATACCAATTAAATTTCTTGTAAGCCAGCAACAACCAGTAAGAGATATAATTCAAACAGAGAAAAAAATCCATTCATGATGAAGAGAAAATAACGTAAAATCCCTAGGAATAACTTTAAAAAGTGAATAGGCTATATAGAAAAAAATAACCAAGGATATTTGTATATCTCTCAGCAACCGGGATTTGAGTAAATGGAAATTGATGCCATATTTCTGGATGGAACATGTATGAAGGACATATGGAAAAAGCCAAAGGGGGTAGGGTAGGAGCTGGGAATGCTGGGGTGGGGGAGAGTTGAGGGGGGAAATGGAGATAACTGTACTTCAACAACAATAAGAAATAAAACTAACAAAATAATAATAAAGTATATATAAAAAAGGAAAAAGAGATCAACTTTAAAAAATTAGTTCTATGTTTAATTCAATCCAGTCAAAAGTCAAAGTTATTTTACCTTGATAAAGTGATTTTAAAGTTCACCTAAAAGAATAAATAGGGGAGAATAGAAAGTAATTTTTGAAAAAGAAGAATAATGATGGGAAACTTGGCTTATAATACATTAAAATATATACATAAGTTATAATATCTAAAACATTATAGTGCTGTCATAAGAATCAACAAAGAAATCAGCAGGACAAAAAAGAAAGCCTTGAGACTGTGACCTAGAAAAAAGATAGAACCTGATGCACAATAAAGGAAGCATCATGAACCAATGAGGACTGAATTAGTCATTAGTATTAAATGTAAAAAAGTCACACAGGATAGCTTTAAGAAAATGTAGGCAAATGTTTAATCTTGAGATAGGGAAAAACTTTCTAAGCATAAAATATGGAAAAATCATAAAGGTATTGCTAGAGTTGACTCCATTAAATTTAGTGGCAAACAGAAACCAGGACAAATATTTAAAACATAACTGATGTCAGTATGATATAAAGAGTTCTTATGAAATAATCAGAAGCACCAATACTCAAAATAAATAGAAGAGATATATACAAATAATAAATGTATAAAAATGTTTTAACACACACATATTCCATGAAATACAAATTTTTTAATGAATGAAATTAGTGAAGATGAAAAACTGAAATTCTCAATGCAGATCTGATGTGGTGAAGCACACACACTTTTATACTGCTGATGGGAATGTAAATTTCCTTTCTGGAAAGCATGTAAGTAATATGTATTAAGAATCTTTTACATCCTGGCCACATAGCTCAGTTAGTTAGAGCATTGTATTGATACACCAAGGTTGTAGGTTCAGTTCCCAGTCAGGGCATGTATGAGAATCAACCAATGAATGCATAAATAAGTGTAACAACCAATTGATGTTTATCTTTCTCTCTCTCAGATCAATAAAAATTAAAAATTTTAAAAAAGGACCTTTTAAATATTCATGTCTCTTAAATCAGGGATGTTAAATCATTTTCACCGGGAGCCACATCAGCCTCACAGTTGCATTCAAAGGATCAAATGTAATTTCAACTCCTTAATAGTTAATGAGTAGTTACAGTTACACAGTCTTAAAATTATTTCAGCTCTTTGAAGGCAACCACAAGGCTGATGTGGCCTCTGTTGAAAATGAGTTTGAAACCCCTGTCTTTTTTTAAAATATGTTTTATTGATTATGCCATTACAGTTGTCCCATTTCCCCCCTTCATTCCCCTCCACCCTGCATACTCCCTCCCACCCACACTCCCCCTTTTTGTTACAGAACAGAGGTCCAAGGGGGTGGGCAATATTTGGCCCACCCAGGGATGCCAAAAACTGTTACAGAATAGTCACATACACACACAGGGGCCCGGACTCCAGAGGATGATATACTAATACTGTCCGGATCATCTACTGGGCTCATCTGTCCACTGTCAGATCGGAAAGATATCTCTCAATGCCAGAAATTTGTGAAAAGGAAAAGAAAGGTTTATTTAAGGCTATACAGACTTAAAGTAGTGACCCAATGCCCCCATTAAACTATCGAAGTCCTTTAGGATAACTACGGACACCCACAGTGCTTCCTTCTCCCCCTGCCCTTATTGGGACTACCGTAAGTCAGGAAAAGCAGCACATGTCCATGTCTCCAGGCCACTGGCATCGTCAGCTGTGTTGCCGTCCAGGCAAAGCCTCTTCTTTCCTCCACCAGAGCTGTGGGGGTCTGCAGTCTCGCCAAACCTCATGGTTCCCCTCCTTGCAAAGCTGTGAGGGGATCTGCACCCTTGCTAAGAACCCATGGTTCCCCTCCTTGCAAAGTTGCAAGGGGATCTGTACTCTTCCAAGTCTGCGTGGTTCTCTCTTCAATGGCTGCCGTGTCTCAGTTTAAATGCCCATGCCAGGCTTCCTTTGCAGCCCCATTTCCAACTCCTCCTACCATTGGTTACACCTGCTAGCATCCCTGTATTATCCCAAGTTTACTGGGCTGCCATCGTGAGTCTGGGCAGATCTGGACCAATATCCTGGAGCCAATCTTCTTCCTGCTCTCATGCAGGTGCTGTAACCAGGGGGAGTTGCCTCCTAGTTATGTCTTGGGTGGAAGTCACTCCCTTCTCCCTGGCTCAAAGCATGGTCACAGGTATTTAACATATCTATGAAACCAGTTAAGGCTATAGATATGTCAAATGACCATGCAAGAGGTTACTTGCAAAGCTGTTGCTATGCAAAACAGCTCTCAAAGGCTCTGCTCCAATTTGTCCTTTCCCCCAACTCACACCTGTGGGCGGGAAGGGGTGAGGACGTCTTAATATTTCCTGGACACCTTGAGTTGTGGACCCCATTCCAAATCCCTTTTTGGGGCCCCCCTCTTGGCTGCACACTGTATCACTTTAGTTCATGTCCATGTGTCATAAGTTCTTTAGCTTCTACATTTCCTACACTACTCTCGCCCTCTCCCTGTCTGTTTTCTCCCCACTGTCTATGCTACTTATTCTCTGTACCTTCTTCCCCCCTCTCCTCCTCCCACTCCCTTTTGCTAACCCTCCATGTGATCTCCATTTCTGTGGTTCTTTTCCTGTTCCAGTGGTTTGCTTAGTTTGCTTTTGTTTTAGATGTGGTCTGTTCTGGTTGTGTTATTGTTTCTAAATCTTTGTTGTCCTTAATTTTGGTTGTGCGAGGAGGCACAGTATTTCCACCTACACCTCCATCTTGGCCAGAAGTCCTGAGACCCCTGTCTTAAATAAACTAAAGGAATAGCAGCAGCATATGGAGTAACAACACAGGTTTAGGTTGAATACTCCAAAAGGTGACAGCCCTGATCAGAATTCAGGGAACTGCTTCAGTCTTTGCTCCATTTCCTTATGCATAAAATGGCAAGAATCAACAGTACTGATTAACAGGACTAATCTTACAATATATGCAAGTCACTGAGCACACTTTCTGGCATCTTCTTGGTAATAAGTAAATGTTAGCTCTTAATATATATTTCATATATATGAAATAAGAAGTTTGTAATTTTGATCCATTTGACTTCTAGAAATTTATCCTAAGGAAAATTCAAGAATACAGAAAAACTATTATATACAAGAATATGCATCACATCTTCCCTTGCACAAGGAATAATCATGGAAACATCAATATCTAACAAGAAGAGAGCAGTTAAATTAATTATAGTACATACAAATGATGCTGAATATTATGCAATCATTTTAAAAGATTTTGCTTTTGAAGACAGTCTAATGATATGGCAAAATACTAACAAGTGAAGAAAAGGGTATAAAACTGACTGTATAGTAGGTCAAATTTTGAAAAAAATATTTATATCTACTTTGTACTTAGAGAGGTACTTAAGAAAAAGATAAATTAAAATATTGACCAAAATATTAACAATGTTTATCTCACTACATGTTAGGATAAGAGTTATTTTTCCTTATACTATTTATTATTCAGTATTGTATACATTTTATAATGGATAGCATTATTCCCATTATCATATAATTTGAAAGGGAAAATGGTATGTACTGTGTGTGTGTGTGTGTGCATATGGATCAGTTGCTGAACTATATAAATGGACTTCCCTAACTGCTCATTTTAGTGCAACAGTAAATGTAGGACATTTAGAAGACAAATAATAATAAAAAAAAACATTGCATTTTGGTTTATTCTTTCCAGCCTTTCTTGTATGTATAAAGAAATTCTCTCCTCTCTAATACACCCTACTTTCTCCTACACAACAAGCACATTGGGAACAGGATCTATAACTCATTTATCTGTGTATTCTTACAGTTTCTAATTCTTTGTATGCACATTGTAGGCACTCAGTACTTTATAGGTTGAAATATAATCAGAAAAGGGTCTGAAATTCTCCCACCATACAATATATATAATTGCTAATCTTAAAGTATTACCACTCCCAGGGATATTTGCATTTAAAATCATCAGTTTTTCCCAACAAAGATTTAAGATCTGGTGCACAGAAGCTGTTGCTCTAGGCACTACGAGGATATATGTATGTGTGTGTGTGTGTATATATATGTATGTATGTATGTGTATATATATGTATATATATATATATTTACTACCTTTTCATTGTTTATAATCTAAACTAATTACAGAGTAGATTTGGAAGCCAGAAGAAGCAAGAAGTGAACTACATCCACTGAGGAATCAAACATTAGACACTTGCTAGGCAATTGACTCACATGGAATTCTTACAACAAAACTTTGAGGCAGAATTTTCATCCATATTTTATAAATGTGGAAATGGAGGCTCAGATAAATTAAGTGACTTATCCATGTTCACAGATTTAATGGCAGAGTGAGGATTTAAACCCTGAACCTTCTGAGGTCTGACTCCAGACTGTTCTCTTTCCCTTAATGAACACAGCTTTTCTAAAAAGGTATGTGTGTGGGCATGTACATATAATTACAGTGCTAAGCAGTATCAGATAAGTGCCATACTAATGATGTAAAATATTATACAAAGAGGTGGTAAAGATTCCAGGCTCTGGAAATGATTACTTCGGTTTGAATTCTGGCTTTCCATTTATTAGTGTAAACTCTTGGGTAAGTTACTTATTTAACTTCCTTGTCCTTCAGTGTTCCATGGATGAAATGGGAACTCATACCTAGCTCACAGTGTTGTTGTAACAAAGTTTTGTTATACAAGTAAAGGGCAGTGTCTAGCATTTAGTAAATGGTCAATAAATATTGGTTATTATTTCAGGAAATCAGAGGAAGAAGAAATCAAATCCAGCTGGGAATGGGTCAGGGAAGGTTTTATGAAGAAGGTGATATTGAAGAAAGATTGAATGTTAGTGAAGAGTGATGGAGTAGGGAAAAGAATGTAGTGGAGGTGGGATAGCTCAGGTTTGTATGGGGCCATGAGTAAATAGGACATGAGGGGGTGGCATGTGGCAGTTGGAGCTATTGGAAGGTAAGCTGAGGGTCTTGAATGCTAGGCTTAAAACACTGAAGTTAAACTACTGGGAAGTTCTGAGGACTAACTATTTGATTGAGGGAAAGGAAAAGGGAGAAAATGAGAGAGGTCAGAAAAAAAGGACTGATAATTAGAGGATTACAGAGATGAAAAAGAGCCTGATGGGAAATGATAGAAATGAGATCTTCCCTAATCCTCAATCTAGAGGCAGCTCAGGGAGTGAGCTTCAAGCCTAACCTACCTTTTCCCCATTTAAGACTTGAAGTTTCCATCTCAGTTAAGGGAATCTTCTAACTTAGGAGACTGTGATTTTGGCCAGTGAGGAGGAAGTGTAGGGCATTAGGACCCAGGGATTATTGTAGTGGGAGAGGTTGAATCTCGATCTTTCAATTTGTCTCTCAAGCTCCCTCCTCTCTCTTTGTCATTCTAGTTGCCCGCTGCCTCCGCAGCTTCCCTCTCGCTTTCTCTGTGTTAACTGCCAGCGATAGACAGACACACAGGGTGCGCAAAGCATAGGATTGTTTGGGACCCGCCTTGGTGACTCCATGGCGTCCCCCAGAACCGTAACTGTCGTGGCCCTCTCAGTGGCCCTGGGACTCTTCTTTGTTTTTATGGGGACTATCAAGTTGACCCCAAGACTCAGCAAGGATGCCTACAATGAAATGGTAAGTGAAGCAAACGGGCGATGAGGAGCGCACTCCCAAGGGATAGCGAATACCTCTCCCCTTCTTTCCTTCCCAGGCCACGGTCCCATCTCCTTGACCCCCACCCCCACCCGGACCCTTCAGTCTCCCCAACAACTTTGCAGCTCAGAAGGAGCAGCTGGACAACAGTGATTTCATCTATGGGCCACGCCGAGCAACTGTTCTGGAGCCACTGAACGCCAGTTGGGGGAGGGGTTGCCCAGCGAGTACCCCACACCCGCAAGTAATGCAGAAGGCTGAGACCTGCGTAACACCTGTCAGTGGCAGGAACCCCTCCCTTCTTTCAGCATAACCAAAGTTGGGACAACCAATCTGAAAATCTGATTCCTTCCCTTGGAGCTAAGTGTTTAGCAAGCCGGAGAGTTTATTTGTCATCAGGAAGAACAAAGGGGAAAAAGGGAAAGGGCTGGGGGAGAATGGGCTACTAAAAGGAACAATTTTTAGGGGCAGGAAAATGTATTCCTCATTGCAGGTGGAGAGCTGGTGGTATTCCCCTAGCTGCCTGGGTGTGTGTCTTTATCCTTAAGACAAAGCAGTCTTGACCCAAATAAAGGTCACCAAGAGCTTGCTTCCTCCTCTTCTCTCAGAGGGAGAGCTGGATATTTTATTTTGATTTGTTTTGTGTGCTAATCTGCACATTCTGCAAAGCCTGCCTTTTCTCTCTAGTAATAGCTCGTAATCCCCACCTTGACTCCTGTGGTTTCCCAAGGCCAGGTCCTCTTGCAGTTAGAATCACGGAAGGTGACTGGTCAAAACATCTCCTCTGCAACCTGGGGGCTGGGCTGTTCTTCCCAGTTGGGTGTGAAGAGGACTTGTTCCTCTGCTGTGGAGTAGGAGGAGATGGCAGGGGATGTTTCCAGCACTCTCGCCTCTTTCCATCAGTTTGCCCCTTTATTTCCCTACCCCAGCTGAAGGGAACCTGCTTCTCACTTTTTTTTTTTTTTTTTTTGCCAGACTGCCAGTAATAAGAGGGAGCCCATTACTGGGCTCTCAAGATCAAGAAGAAAAGGAGCTTACGGGAGGAACAGGCAGGGAGAGAGAAAAGAGGCTAGAGGGATTCCTCTTTAGGGCTGTGGCAAAGAGGAATAGCCACACAGACTGATAGAAATACACAGCAATTCTGAAGCCCATTGCAGAACCTTCCAAGGCCCCTCAGTGTGAGCTGCAAATGAATGGAGACTGGCAAATTGTAGATGCTCAGAAAATGTTAGCTGGCAGGTCTGGCTTCTGTCTCAGGGTTCCAGGTGGTGCTTTCCATGTCTCTCTCACTGCAGGATCACCCTGGGGTGGGAGAGGGTAGGAGGCTACTCAAGGGCCTAGGTCTAGTCCTAGTGGCAAATTCTAATGTGTTTCTTTTTCTCCTTTCCCCTCCTCCCAACATGTTTGACCAGATGGAATTGAAATCAGGTCAAAATGAGTATCCAAGGTAGCCTGCACTGTGTGTGTGTGTGTGGGGGGGGGTTGGGTAGCAGAAGCCACCAAAGGCAGAGGGACTAGGTCGAGGGGAAAATGCCACTACATTTTGTCTTGGCAGTAGTAGTGTGGTATTAGATTATAAATGGATGAATATGGTCTTGCTTTAGTTTTCTTATATTTATATATTTGTGTGTATGCACCTTAGGTATTTTAAAGCTTTCTCTTTCCTTGGGGACACAGTACCATTCCTCAGTGTACTCCCTGTCTCCCAGACCCTGTTCAGCTGATTTAAAGGCCCCCAAGCTTCACTTCAAGCACAGTGTAGGCTCAAACTAAGATGGAGTCACCGGGAAGCTTTCTACCAGCTTGGCAGGAGCTCACAAAGAGGACCAACCACAAATGTGTTTACAGTAGGTTTCTTCCTAGGGAGTGGAGCTGTCTACTACAGTCTAATAAAAGGCAGAATAAACACATATGAAGACTTCATATCACACAAAGGAACACATTCAAGTAGATATAATCTAGTATAGCAGTACAGAACCTTTGTGTGTATGTATTCACAATTCTATGCTCCTGTGCTCAGGGCCATCTGGAGGGAATGGAAGAATTATATTTAGCTGGGAAGTAGACTTCACAGTAGTATGAAGCTTGAGGGGGATTTTTAGATTACCCTTTTCCTGGGTCCCCTCCTGCACTGAGCACCAGGCCTCAGGCCGGAGATGGCTATCTGGGATAGGGCCCACTGATCAGTGCTCAGGCTGGCTCAGCTTTATTCTTGAACCCACAGTAAATAGGAAACATTAAGTTCTTCAGTTCTAGTCCAAAGAAGATGTTCAATTTATATTTATTGAATGGGTGGATAAATAAATGAGTCATTGTAGCACTGTTTTGGCTGATCATCACCCTTCAGAATTCTCTGGTTGACTCTCAATTATATAGTTTAGAAGCTATTTCTGGATTCCTAGAAGGGAGCTACAGCCCCTCAGGATCCCAACCCTAGATCAGCTGACATATTATCTGGGATTTTCTGTTTTCCATTTAGGAATGATTCCTCCGCACTGATGGAGTTAGTCTTGTATTGAACTGCAGGTCTTTTCTTATAAGATCTCAAGTGTTGTTGTTGCAATATTATTCTCTAAAACATCTCTGTGAGGTAGATGTATTTTATTATTTATTCTTATTTTAAAGATTGTTAACTGATCCAAGATCATAGGTAGGCTGTTGTTGGAGCAGAGATTAGAAACCAAGTCTGTGACCCAGTACTCTCAGAAAAGACATTAAGTGGTTAGGGCTTTTTGGATGTCAGGACTTACAACTGAATTTTTAAAAAGATTTTTTTATTTATTTTTAGAGAGAGGGAAAGGGAGGGAAAAAAAGAGGGAGAGAAACATCAATGTGTGGCTGCTTCACACATGCCCTCCCACTGGGGACCTAGCCTACAACCCAGGCATGTGCCCTGACTGGGTATTGAACCAGAGACACTTTCATTCGCAGGCCACTGACCCACACCAGCCAGGGCAAAACTGATTTTTAAACATATCTGGCATATTCTCTCTCTCTCTCTCTCTCTCTCTCTCTCTCTCTCTCTCTCTCTCTCTCTCTCTCTCTCTCTTTTTTTTGTATCAATTCAACTGCCCTAATCCATACCTTGGGGTTTCATTTACTTTGAAGCCAATTTTTCAAATTCAGATTTTTTTCCATTTCTGCCAACTTTTTTTCTTATTCTAAAGCCATTAGTGCTATGCTCAGGTGTTATCACCTCTCTGAAGAATCACTGTTAAAAACCAAACAGAGAAATGACTATGAATTTCTTTCCTGTCTTTACTGGGGAAGCCAAAAGAAATTAGTGGAAATTGAGTCATACAGGTTTGGGTTCAAATCCTGACACTCTTAGTGTCTCGGATTCCTCATCTGTAAAAGGAGGATAATAATACCTCCCTCAGAAGTTTGTTGTACATATTAACTGACATTACATGTTGAAGCGTCTGGTTAGCTGTTCAAAAAATGCTGAGTGACATGGTAATGATAATAAATTGTATTTTGTGCAGCTGATTCCTGACTAAGTTGAGGGATTGAAATAAGGCATTTAGACTAGTTTAAGGGATTAAAATCAGGCATTTAGAAAAGCAAGATGTTATTTTCATTTGTCCTGATGAACAGACTTTATGCAATCAGCTAATACTGACAACTCCACACTGACCGCTGGGTAATGCACATTGGATCCCATGAAGAATTACCAGGCGCCTCTCTTGAATAGCCCATTTTGTGTGTGTTGTGCCGTACCTCCTCCAGATTTAGCAAGCTGTCATTAGAGTATTCTAAATTCCATGTGAATTCAATAAGACCAACCACTCCCTCGACTAAATGCCTTCATTAATTCACTTGAAATTGGGAAAGAGGTCTTACAACTGCTGCTACGCAGTTTCCCGTGCAGTGTTGAGGAAAATATGAATGGTTCACTTGCTGTACGTTATGTATTAAGCTCTTTCTAGCAGACATTCCATCCTGTAACCACAAGGGGCCACATGTGCAATAGTAAGAAAACACCAAAAATCTTGTCACAATGAAGCCAAGGGATTTTTGGCCTTCAGAAAGACAGGGCAAGTCTCTGCTTCTTTGCATCCCCTCATAGGGAGGGCTTGTTGATTTGACTGATATGCTTATCTATATTTAAAGTGCCCACTTGTTTGTGTAACCCTGGGGAAACACTCCAGATATGTTTGGGCAGTTTATTTAATGTCTGTAGGTAATATTTTATGCTTCCAATCACTGCCATTAATTGCTTTCCAAGTAGGCAATATGATAGTAATTCACTGATGCTTATACTGCTTTCTGAGGTGGCACAGTACATTTATTTCCTCAGAGAGGAAGGTGACCCTGAGATGTAAACTGACATTGCTTAGTTCACACAGCTAGCCATCCCAAGCTAAACTACATTGGTGCTTATGCCAGGGAGCTTATAGGCCCTCAGTGGTCAAGAACTGTGGTTGTTTCAGAATGACTTTTGACTGACAGTAGAAGTCAGACTCCTTTGTCCTAAAATGAAATCAGGGTGGGGTCCACCTTTGTTAGTAGGACCACATTTCCAGCTTCCTGTTTAAGTGAACATTATATGACAATGGTTATATATATTACATATTATATATAATATATTTAGTGCTTTAAAAGTGTTTACCATTCATATGCATATTTGGCACTTAAACATGTGATAGCTTTTTACTGCATTTAAGACATGATCTTGCTGTGGCTGTGTGGTTCAGTTGGTTGAAGCGTCATCCTTTACAAAGATTGTGAGTTTGATTCCTGGTCAGCACACATATTCAGGTTGTGGGTTCTATCCTCCGTCAGGGTGTGTATGGGAGGCAACTGATCCCAACTGATCAATGTTTCTCATATCAATGTTTCTCTCTCTCCCTGCCCCCACCCTCAAATCAGTAAACATATCCTTGGGTGAGGATTAAAACAAAAACAAAGGATCTCTGATTCACATGTGGCGTGTTTTCCAACAGAGATTCAGGGAAATCATACTTGAGTCAGTATATTTTGCAGCACTTATGTAGGCTTTATGGCTGAGATTTTTTTTTAATTAATGAACTTTATTTTGGGGAGAGCAGTTATAGGTTATGGAAAAATTGAGCAGAAAGTACAGAGTTCACATTTACCCCCCTGCCCCCTATTATTAATATCTTGCATTAGTGTGTACACTTGTTACAATTGATGAGCCAATATTGATACATTATTATTAACTAAAGTCCCTAGTCTACACTAGGTTCACTCTTTTGTGTTGTACATTACATAGGCTTTCATGAGTATTTAATGATATGTATGATTTTTTTGTCAATACCCTCTTCTGCTTTCATATAGTCTTTTCCCTATAAATTTTATTGAAGTATAACATACATACTGAAATGTACACATTAAGTATACAGTGCAAGGAATTTTCAGAACACTCCTGTATAACCAGTACCCATATTAAGAAACAGAATATAATCAGCACCCCAGAAATCCCTCTTATGTCCCCTTCCAGTTACTACCTCCCCAAGGGTAATTGGTATCCTGACTTCTAACAGCATAACTTAGTTTTACCTGCTTTTGACCATTATATAAATGGGATGATGCAGTATACCAGCCTAATTATTATTTCTTTTACTTAATTGTCATAAGTGAATTAAAGTGGACCAAACCACTTGCCCCCATTCCCATTTTATCCTGGTATCTGGTTTGTATCTGTTATTAATTGTCATCAAAGATGAATATTATTAGACAGTTCTGAGCTGTTCACGTTTAATGTCATTAATATGAGATCATGGACCCTGGGGCGTTGTGAAGAATAAATGACAAGCCCTGGCTGGTGTGGGTAAGGGAATTGAGCACCCACCTGCAAACAGAAAGATCAATGGTTTGACTCCCAGTCAGGGCATGTGTCTGGGTTGCAGGCCCGGTCCCCAGTTGGGGGCATGCGAGAGGTGACTGATCTGTGTATCTCTCACACATCAATGTCTCTATTCCTCTCTCTCTCCCCCTTCTTTTCTAAAAAAAAATAAATAAAATCTTTTAAAAAAATTAAAAGAGTAAATGACAAAAAAATTGTATGACTACAGAAAGACTCAATATGCTCTTGATTCATGTGTGAATCATATCTCCTCCTACCACAAGAATGGACCTGCTTGATTCAACTCTATTATCATTAAAATAATTACTGTGGCTTGCAAATGTATGGATTTCTAATTGTGTATTTTATTAATGATAAAATGTGTGCCTGTGGACCTTGGTTGAATCTATGATGCTATGATTCTTTCACTAAATCTCCAAAATGCTGATTTAATTTACAAAAGGGGAAACTGAGGTAATAAAATACGTAGTAATTTACTCCAAGCAATTTAGGGACAAAAGGACAATTGGAATTTAGCTTATCTTAAGAATCCCAGTCAAGGATATTCTTGGATGATTGACTTTGATTAAGGGATTTGAAACATTCTCTTTCCTGCTTCCTTCCTCTAAAGGAAACTATAATTATAGGGTCTGGGTCATTGCAATGGAAAGGCAACAGACCTAAGAAAGTGAATTGCAAGAGCCTTTTGGGAGAGTCACTCATTTAACTCTCTTTATTCTTATCAGAGCAATGAAAGATCTAGTTACTGTAGACTCAAGACATGTGGCCCTTCCATTAGAACTGAGGTGGCCCAGACTAAACACTGAAGAAACCGTCAATCCTTGCATGTCTCTATCCTACCCCACAAGAGCAAGAATAAAGGGATTCCTATGATGTCAAGACTCCATCTAAGCTTCGTTCTATATCTAACAAATTCAACATTCCCTGTCTGGAATCTGGAGTCCTGGAGAATAGATGCTATCTGTAACTACTTAGCTTTGAACTAAAGATTTGATGACATGACTTATCCACATGCAGTTTCTTCTTGAGAAAAGGAGGAAAGAAAGAGGGAACAGCTACCTAGCTGCATAAGAATATCCACAGCTGCAGTTTAAGAGGTTAGGTAAACAACTGAAAAAGTAATATGGAATAACACCAAATAGAAAAAGTTCACTGAAGTTATAGGAACTCAATTTAAAGGCCCAGAATTTGGCCCCAGGCATATATTTCACAACAGTATAGATCAGAATTTGTTCTTGAATAATGAGTGGTTAGCCCTAACGAAAAAAGGAGCACTTTCCAGAAGCCACTCAGACAGCATCTGGAAGGCTTGGTTCTAAAATGACAGTAAGAAATTCTTCTTCCCTCCTGTGTTCATCATGTCAGAAACTTACACCTAGGATTTAGGAATTGCTTCTTGGGAAGCTTTGTGTTACTAGTGAGTATGGTCCTTAAGTGTTAAGTAAACCTCTTGAGTCTAGATTTCTTTCCCTAATGTCCCCTTGTTACCATCACCAGAATGCAGAGGGGGAGAGAGTGGGAAAGTGGCATCTAGATGAACAGTGATGGAAAATGAGCAGGCTTCTCTCCACCACCTAGTAACCTAACCCTCAGCTCTGCTCTGCTCCACGTCGGTCTAGCTCAGTTCAGCCCAGGTTTTTACTCTGCCTACTAGTCATCCTCTCGCATAATTTCTCTCTGAAAATCCCTGATTTAAACTAAAATGGAAAGAGGAAGGAAGAATGGGTAACATTTTGTATTTCCTTACATGCTCAGGAACAGGATAGGGACTAGGGTAAGGTGAAATTTTAAATAAAGACAGGATCTGACAGGAATGTAATTAGGAAGAGGTGAGTGAGGCAGTGTTGGGCAAGTACAGAGTTCGATCCTGCCTTTAGTTAGAAATTTGACATTGTTTGTCATGGATATTATATCTTTATCAATTTGAGTATTTTTGGTACTGTCTTAAACTTTGTACTCAAGGCAAATAGCCTCACTTACTTCACCTTAGTCACTGCTAAGGAAAATGAAGCTCAGAGAGGTCACATAATTTGCCTATGGACACTCAACTAGAAAGTGGCAGAGATGGGATTTGAACCCAGGTCTGTTTGAATCCAAACCCATACTTGTTTCACTAAACCATCAGTCTTTCTTTCAGAGAGATAGGAAGGGAGACAGGTGGAGAGAGAGAAACAATGTGGGAAACATCAATCAGTTGCCTCCTGTATGCGCCCTGATCGGGGATCCAATCTAAAACTTAGGTATGAGTCCTGACGAGGGACAGAACCAGCAACCTTTCCTGGTGTACTGGAAGACGCTCCAACCAACTGAGCCACCTGGCTAGGGCTAAACCATCTTTTTTCATTGCTTTTAGAGAGAGAGGGAGAGAGGAAGGGATAGAGGAAACCATTGATGCCAGAGAGAAGCATTGATTGGTTGCCTCCCACATGCGCCTGGACCGGGAATTAATTGCACATGCCTGGACTGGGGTTCCACACCTGATTGAACCTGCAACCTAGGTATGTGCCCTGACCAGAAAATAAACCCGCAACCTTTCGGTTACTGGATGACACTTCAACCATCTGAGCTACACTGGCCAGGGCTAACCCATCAGTCTTTTACCAGTCTTCATAGAGGATTATCTTGTGCCACTCACATTAATTAATCCATGAAATAAGGGTACAGTCGTTTGTCCAAAAATGAGAGAAATGACTTAACATTTGTTCCAAAACTATAGAGTGTGAAACTATTCTAAGTGCCAGATGCTTCTGAGAGGTCAATTTGACTTTCTGCCCCATTCTCGTAGTATTTGTCTTGCATCTGGCACTTCCGACTCTTCTTTTTTTCTATTTTAATTTTTTTAATTATTAAAGTTCAGTTAGCATACACTATTACATTAGTTTCAGGTGCACAACACAGTGATTCTACATTTATATACCTTACAATGCGATCAGCACAATAAGTCTAGTAACCAGCTCTTACTGTACAAGGTTATTAACAATATTATTGACTATATTCCCTGTTCTATACACTATATTCCCATGGCTTACTTATTTTTTAACTGGGATTTTGTACCTCTTATTCCTCTTCATCTTTTTCATTCATCCTCCCACCACCTCCTTCTGGCAGCCATCAGTTTGTTCTCCATATTTATGAGTCTGTTTCTGTTCCACATATAAGTGAAATCACATGGTATTTGTCTTGCTCTGACTTATTTCACTTAGTATAATACCCTCTAGGTCCATCCATGTTGTTTCAAATGGCAAGATTTCATTTTTTTATATTTCTGGCAGGGGGAATGAGAATCATCTCTATCGATTGATATATCAATGGACACATAGATTGCTTCCCTATCTTGGCTATTGTAAATGAACATAGGGGTGTATATATCTTTTCAAATTAGTGTTTTAATTTTTTTGGTGAGGATGTGAACTAAAAGAACCCTTGTGTACTGTTGGTAGGATTGTAAATAGGTTCAGTCACTATGGAAAACAGTATGGAAGTTGCTAAAAAATTAAAAATGGAACTTCCATATGATGTAACAATTCAAGTTCTGGATATTTATTTGACTTAACTCTTCCTAAAACCTCACTTGGTCCCTATCACCCTGTCTCTGCTAGTTTTCCTTATACTTTTCTGACCACACCCTCTTCTACTTTGTGGACACTCTTCCTCTAATCATTTCTTAAATGTCTGTCACACATTTTTTCCACTGTATACATTCTACCTTGGTATGCCAAATGACTATCAATTCTATATTTTTATCCCAGACCTCACTTACTTACTGCCTACCAAATAACTCCAGTTAGTTGTGTTCAATACAGAAAAACCCAAATTGAATTCCCCACTCCCTTCTGCCCTCTGCCACCCCCAACCAGTTCCTCTATGTGCATTCCCAAACTTCTATTCTGGCACTCAAGCCAGAGACTAGATAATCTTTCTTGACTTCTCTTTCCCTCAATGTTCACATCCAATAAGACATCAAATTCTGTTAAATTTGCATCCAAAGTATCCTTGACTTTGTTCCCTTCCCACTATTCTTCCTGTTATTACTCTAGTCCAGGTCTTTCACCTGGTTTCCTTGCTCCCATCCTCCACATTTTTTCCAGAGGGAGCTTCTCTAAAAGCAAATTATGTTGCTCCTCCTGGATTATAGGCTAAAGCCCACCTTCATAACACAACATATGTGATCTGATTCTTATCCATCTCCCCTGTCTCATGTCTCCCCTCTGTCCCCTAACCTGTGCTGAACTGGGGCAGTATTCACAACACACCAATCTAATTTGTTTTTAAAGGTCTTAGCTCACCCAGCTTCCCCTGCCTGCAATAACCTTCCCTTATCAGTCTTGCAAATACCTTCTCTTCTTTTAAGATTCTACTCTAGCTTTTCTCAGTCTCCATCTAGGAAGACTTGACCATTTCCTCTGGTGTGCCTCTACTGTACTAACTTACATAATTTTATTAGGCACTCATAATATTTTATTGCACTTATGTATTTGCATAACTGTTTTTCCCCTTATGAACTTAAGTTTCAGGAAGGCAGGGTCTTTGAATACTTCATACCTGTGTTCAGAGTACCTAGTCCAGTGCCTAGCATAAGGAGACAATAAATATTGAATGGACTAATGGATACTTAATGAAAACCAAGCAGTGGGGCAACATAATAAGACACTTAATAAAATCTCATCAATTTACTCCAAAATAAGGATCAGGCCATTCTGAATAGTGAAAAATATAATTATCTATCACTCTAAGGTCCATATAATTCTATTACTTTGTAATATATCCAGTGACTCCCTCCTCTGTCCTATGATGTCTCCCTTTGGGCTACAATTACACATTGTACAGACTTCTTTTATATAGCACTAATAATGATGCTTTATAGTACTGTTTATGTATCTGGTTCCCCAAACCAGACCAAGAGCTTCTTGACCTAGTCTTACTTATCTGTATATTTTCATCAAATAATCTACTGTAGGTCTTCAATAAATATTTGTTGAATTAAAATTAATGAACTTGAACCAGGCAAATCAAAGTAGTGGCTTATAAAGGCCTGGGGATTTATCCCAATGACCATGAGAATGAGTTCTGTCTTACTATATTTTAAAGATACATGAACATGAGGGGCTAACATGTACATACATTTTTAATTTTCTACTTGCTTAGGACACACTTTTTTTTTTTTTTTTTTACAAATTCCACAAATATAAACTCCAGCTCAGCTGAAGTTTCTGAATTATCACAGATTCCAAATTAGGGAAGCCCAAATTAGTGAGGCTTTACCATATTGTGCCTTGCCTTGTTTCATTTTTGCTGATATTCATATGCATCTGGGTTTGGGCAAGGTAGGCACTAGAAAATATGGACGTGGCTAATCTGTACCCATTTTATGGACCTGGTGAATTTTCTTTTAATTTCTTAATGTGGTTTGTCATTTATAATCAGAAAAATTTAAACTATAAAGTCAAATGCTCTTAGCTTCCATGCTGTTACTATGGTTTAAATCACAGGGATCTCAGCAGATTGCTTGCTTCTTTTCTTTATCTTAATTACAAGGCTTTTATTTAGGGGAACAGTAAAAATGGGACACCCTTGGCTGGTGTGGAAAGGGAATGGTGTTTTCTTCATTCTAATGTTAAAATCATAGTTAATGCAGCAATTTCCTTATGGTATTCTACTCCAGAAACGTGCTTACAAGACCTATGTCCGAGCCCTTCCTCTGCTGAAGAAAATGGGGATCAATTCCATTCTCCTCCGTAAAAGCATTGGTGCTCTTGAGGTGGCCTGTGGCATTGTCATGACCCTTGTGCCTGGACGTCCCAAAGATGTGGCCAACTTCTTCCTGCTCTTGCTGGTATTGGTTGTGCTCTTCTTCCACCAGCTGGTCGGTGATCCTCTCAAACGTTATGCCCACGCCCTGGTGTTTGGAATCCTGCTCACCTGCCGCCTGCTGATTGCCCGCAAGCCTGAAGACCGTTCTTCTGAGAAGAAGCCCTCGCCCCTTGGAAGCATGGGAAATGCAGGGAAAGCTGAAGAGCAGCCCTCCTTATATGAGAAGGCCCCTCAGGGAAAAATGAAGTTGTCATAGGAAATTGGAAGTGAAAAAGTGAACCTTCCAGGCAGTTGCCTCCATGACACCCAGGAAGATGTCAGCGTGTGTTTTTCATTTGATTTATTTATCTTAGGAGAAAGGGAAAAATATAATCTACAAGTTAATGGCCCTGTTGGCTTGTGTATACCTGTACCCTAAAATGACCTCCCCACATAGATATATATATATATATACCACCTTTAATCACTCTTGGGCAATTCTCACATCTTGCTGCATGTACATGTATATGGCTAACTATTGAAGTGCTTTTGTGAGATGGACTCCAGGGAGCACGTGACTATGAGATAGTATGTGTGGAAAAATGTATTTACTGTGTGCATGCATGCACGAGTGGAGGAGAAGGCTCTGACCTTGAACGAATCCTGCACAGATATCATCACCTTTATAGACTGAGTCTAGTGAAAACAATAAAATAAACCTCCTGTAAAGAGAATCCTACTTTTAATATAAAATAAATTATGAATTCCCATGGGATGGAGGAATCCCTTGAAAGATTAAGCTGAAAACTTAAACCTACCATGTTAAGAAAAATTTCCTTCAATTTGAAGCAGTGAGTTATGTGTAAAATTAATTAGCCTATACTTTCAAGAGTTGTTTAAATGTTAAATACTCCATATTGAGTTTAATTAAAATAAGGAATATATGCAGTCAGTAGACAATATAATTCTTTAGGTGATGAAATTGGAAATTTCACCTTGCTTTTGTTCAAGCCCAACCTACAAAACTCCTTTACCCACAGTTTGAAACTGAAGCAATAAACTTGGTTTTTTTTTTGTTTTTGTTTTTTCTTAAGCCCAAATCTGCCTCATTTCCACAGTTCTCAGCAACTAACCATGATTTGGCAGCTTCTACAGTGTTGTGTTTGAGGGAGCAGTGATTATTCTTGATAGAAGTCTGAATCTCAAACTGTTCTCTTAAATCATCTGAAATTTGACTGAAGAGCTGTACCCAGTGTTTCCCTGACAAATAGATTTACTACTCCTGTTGAATCTTCACTCGAGTTTGCCAGTGTAAGCATAGGTATAAGTTACCCCCAAAGTTGTCTCTTCTACACTTCTTTATCATTCCAGTGGGTGGAGTGTAGCTGGGGGAAAGATATTTATTTGATATGGGTTAGTTGGATCCAGCAGTATGAAAATTTGCTTTCTTCATTAGTTACTGATATTTCTTCTTGTTAGATGTGTTTTGATGGATTTAATATTATTATGCCAGAGATGGGGAAAAGGATTGGGGTGTTTTGTGTGTGTGTGTGTGTGTGTGTGTGTGTGTGTAGTAGAATTATTGTATTTATTCACTGTCATTGTTCTCATTGATTAATACTCCTGTGTCTTATTTCTCTCATTCTTTTAAAATAAAAAACATTTTGAAATTTGGAGGAAACTGTTGGGACAAATAATGGAAGTCTGGAAAGCAACAGTCATATCAAAGGATTCAGTCTCTTTCTCTCTCCCTCTCTCTCTGACTGGATGAGGGAAAAGAAAGAGTATAATCACTTAATATACTAATGAGGCTACCAACTTTCTGATCTCATTTAAGTTCCTCCACACCTCTGTGGTGTCAGCACACAAAATATTGATAGCAAGCTATTGAATTAGTACCCCAATACAATTTCCAGTTTTGGGGAATTCTGCTTCATTAACGCCTTGCAACGTTAAACTGTAACTTAACCAGTCAGACTTCAGCAAAGCGCCCCACCAAGGGAAGGTAGAAAAATTAGTTCAGAGAAAATTTCATGTATATTAAATAAAGGTGAGCTGGTGTCTCTCACTATATATGTCCACGAAGTGGCACAAGTTCCAGTGCCATAGTCTTGTCACATTAGGCGAGTTATTTCACCACTCAAGGTCCCAGTTTCATCACTTACAAAAAAGAGGATTGAATGTTTAAAACCCCTTACAATTTACAATTGAGTCTATGAAATGCTTAAAAGTATAAATGACTTGAGAAATGTTCAGTTAGTTAGTAGAAAAAGTAGGATCAACTACCATGAAAGTATCGAACACTCAATTTTCATGCATGATTAAATAAGAGTTCATGAAAGTGCGCTGAAAAACCATACAAATATAAAATGAGGTAAATAGTCCTTTCTGCTGTAGTCTCCCAAATACACCAACTTAATCTTTTATTCCTCATCTCTCCCCAAGATTCTTCCTATAGTTTTGTCTACAGTATATGGGTATGTTTTGGCCTCAAACAATTAGCGAGAGCTGTTTATATCTGTCCTCTCTGATCCTACTCTAGTAGGAGATTAAACTAGGGACTAAGCTTAGGTCTCACACTAAGCTCTTACTACACTCTTCACCAATTTCTTTTAGGTCCATCACCAGTCAAAGTTGGGAATATTTACATACTGTCGACTGGCTGGTTATGTGCGAGGTACCACGTCTGGTTTAAGACACATGTTCTTAGCAAACCCTGCTAAGGATACCTATCCTTGGTAAAAGGAGGGCAGATACAGCCATTCCCCCCCCCCTTACCTCCTAGTTTCGCATCGGGAAAGGGAGAGCTTTAGAGGTCACAGACTCTTTAACCTAAGTCTCTTGTCCAGCATGGGCGGGGCGGGGGGGGCAGTCTTCACTGCAAAGTTTGCAGTTTCATATTTTCCTATCAAGTATCGACATTTGAAGTCAATCTGGGCAAAATGATCACAATGACTAATCATGTTCAGTTCAAGAACCTACATGCTGATTGTTCTGTTTTAAGCAAAATGAAGAATGAAAACATTTTTTAGGACAGCAGAAACGCCAGCCAATCAGCCGGCTCCTGCCGCAAAAGTCTACTCACAAAACGTCCCGGGGGTCCGGCTCGTCCAGCAAACGACAAAACGGAATTCGGTCTGCGTCAGCGTCGGCGCGCGCACCGCCTCCAGAAGTTAAACTGTAACTTAACCAATCAGACTTCAGGAAAGCGCGCCGTTCTGCTAGGTCTGCTCCCGCGTCTCCTGGAAGAGCATGCGCCGGGCGGGGCTCGCTTATTTCCTTCCTGGAGGGGATCTTTGGACTCCGGAGTTTCAGAGATAGAGGAATGCATTGGGTAAGGTACTTTTAAATACCCTGCAAAAGGGGGACCCTGAGGTCGAAGGGGATCTCACCGACTTCCGAGCAGGACTAGCCTGCTAAGTGTGGCTGGGGTCGAGTTTTCTCCCCAAACCAGGAAGAGCCAGGGAGAGTCTTGGGAAGCTATGGGACTGGTCGGTCGAGTGGGTTTAGAAGCTGTTCCCCTGCCCTTCGGTAGGAACGTGGAAAACTGCTCAGAACCTGGAACCTCCCACTGGGTTTGATAAGCTTATCGCTCTCCTGCTCTGGCCTAATCCGTTCTGGGGAGGTGGGATTGAGTATTATTCCAACCATTCCCTTAGCTTTTCTCATTTGAAGCCAAAAATTTAGAAGACTTCTGTGTTCCTCTCTTCCCTTTTCCCCACCTACATCCAGTATTTTATCATGGTCTTGCCCAGTCTACCTCCAAAACATATCACGATACAAACATTTTCTACCTCTACCACCGCTATACTTTAGGCCTAGTTCAGATTACAGTTATATCTCGTCTGGGCATCTGCAAGGCCCTTTTAATTGCTCTGTTTCCATTCCTTGACCCCTAGCTTTCTATTCTTCACACTGCAGCTAAAATAGTCTGAAAACGTAAGCCAGATGGTATCACTCCCCCTGCCTAACACTTCTCCTTTCCCCAGTAGTTGCCATGACACTTAAAATCCAAACTCCTTACTCTGCCTGCCTTTCTGACTTTATCTCCCATTACTTTCTGCCTCTTTCATGTCGCCACCTCTCCTTACCCCCACTGGTGTTGCTGCTGTTTTTCTAACATGCAAAACTCTTGCTTTAAGGTCTTAGCAAATCTTACTCTAACCTCTCCATGAAATATTCTTCCAGCACATCTTCATGTAGCTGGTTCCTTGGCATGCAAATGCCAGTTTAAAGGTCAATCAGGGAAGCTTTGTCTGCACACTTATTCCAAAGTAGCTTCTCATCCCTACCTCCTTTCTATCACATCACTGTATTATATTCCCTATTAACTATATAACGCATTGTGCCGTATATGATGTGCATTTTTTTACCCAAATTTTTGTGTGTGGGGGGGAAAGGATGAGCATTATACATGCGTAGTACCTGAAATACCTTGTATCTGTTCTTGTGTTTTGTAAGTATTTGTTACCTAAAATATCTTGTACCATGATATGTTCAAAAATAAATGCTAAAATTCCTTTCTTATACAAAAAAACAAGTATCTAAATATAAATGAGTAAGTTGAATTAAAAATTAAAATGAAAGATTTTTTTCCCTGAAAGTTTGGGTCAAAAATGTGGGTGCACATATACACGGTAAAATAAGGCACTTATTTAGTATTGACTGTCACACTCCTCCCCACCCCTGTAAGTATTATGAGAGCAGAGACCTTGACGATTTTATTATTTTATCCTGGTAACTAGAACTGCATGGCGTATAGATGATGTTCATTAATTATTTATCAAATAAGTGAATTAATTAATGGGGAATTTTTCTGTTCTAAGAATCCTTAGTTTGCTTACTAGTTTAACTTTTGAACTACAATTATAACTAAGCACTGACAAAATAGGGAGCATAAAAGATGAAAACAAAATCAAGGAAGGGTGGAGAAAAATAGGAGTGATTGGACAAAGTAAGATTGAGTTCATGAAATGGTTTAGTTTTGGACTCGCTTATGTCATATAGCCATTTTAAGAGAACTTGCTATATTACCTGTATTCTTACTGTTTTTTCCCCCTATAGGAAGGCCAGTTCATCTGGTGAAAGTTACCTTGGAGAGTTGTTTCTCTTTATTCCTATTTAGGTCAAGTGCTTTCTGAGAAAGCTAACCCATAGGTTTTATTGCCCAGATTTTTGTCAGGCTATTTGTTGTGTACTTGTTGTATGTTAGGAACTGTGTACTAAATTTTGGAAATATAGGAAGATACTGTTCCTGTCTTGGTGGGGTAAAAGGGGACAGCTTGGTTGATTAATGGTAATGACACTTGTTTCTGTATAGAACATGCACAATAATGTCACCTCAAAAGAGAGTTAAGAACTCTCAGACACCGAAGAGAATTTCACGACGTTGTAGTTATAAGACTAATCTCTTGGCCTGGAAATTGAAAGAGAACCTAAGCAACTCAAAGAGCATCTCGAAACATGGACAAAACAGTCCAGTGGAAGATTATGAACATGCTGATGCCGATGAGCTAGAAGATGCTCTGCAAATAGCAATGAAATACTTTGAGAAAGGTAAGACAGATTATTTTCCTTATGAAAGCCCTGTTTCTGTCCAAATATTCTAGACTGTTTAGTTAAGGAACTTTAAAGGAGAGTGTATTTTTGCTCCTTCATGCTTTTGTCTGTTTAACAGGTGTTTAGTGAGCACCTACTTACTGCATATCAGTATACTTGGTACTAGGTATTCAGTAGCAAAGTACATTTCCGACAGAGTGGTTTCCAAACTGCTGCACATTGGAATTACCCAGGAATCTCTCAACACACTAATGCTTGGCATCTACTCTTAGACGATATGATTTTTTGGTACGAGATGCAACCTGGGCACTGGGATTTTTTAAAGACTCCTTAGGTGATTTCAAAATCTGGGAACCACTGCCCTAGTATTGACACAACTTATAGCCTAAAATTCAGTGCTTTTAATTAGTTTAGAGCAGAGATGCCAAGGCATGATTCAGTTTTCTTCTCTGAAGGTGCTATTGCTGTTAAATATTCTAGAGTTTTAAGGCTTTGAAGGGCTTTTAGGAAGGCCTTTTATACATAAACTTATTCCTTTAAAGTATTCCAAGTTGTAATTATTGAGGCTGGAGACTGAAGAATTTTAAACCTCTCATTATTTAATATGGTTCTTTTTCCAGGTCCCTTTAAAACTTCACGGAATAAAGATAAAACCTTGGAAAAACACCTGAAAACTGTGGAAAATGTGGCTTGGAAGAATGGGTTAGCCCCAGAAGGGATTGACATTCTATTAAATGTGGCACTCAGTGGCAAATTCGGTATGTCAAGGATACATTTGTCATAGTTATTAGTTTTGCCCCCAGACTTTGAATTATATGGCTCATTAGAATCAGTTGCAGTTCTTTTTTACTATTCTATTTACAAAACCAAAATGGAACTTTCTTATATTCAGACTACCTTACGTGACAAAAGTTTCTGTGTGTATGATGAAAATGGCTAGTTATTACATAACTTTACAAGTAAAATGTATACACTCTTGTCACCAATTGCATGGGAGCCATTTTCAGTATTTCTCTTAGGAAGCATAGATATAAGTTAAGTAATGTTGCTGGAAGGCATCCTAAGAGATCACTTGGTCTACTTCGTTGTTTTTAGGTTCTCTCATCTGTGCCAGGTCCCTGTTGATGCTCTGTTCCAGCATCTGTGACCATAACAGTCAAGATGGGTTTTATTTTTTGTACAGATGTTTCCTTTCCTGTTCTAAATTAATTTGGAATGGGCATGGAGGTGGAGTCCTAGGAAAAAATAACATCTGGCCAGTATTGTTTTTACTTGAGAAAAATGTTTTCAGCTACTTTTATTCACATTGCGACTTAGAAGGTATTTTAGACCCTGTATATCTTCATTTTTAAAATGAGGAAACTGAGGCCCAGAGTGGTTAAAAGAGACTTGGTTAAACATCAGAGCTAGAACTGGAGAATTCAGATCTTCTAATTCCCTTTCTAGGGTTTGTACTGTGCCACACTACTGGGTTTTCTGCCTTTTTTTTTAAATTAAGACTATCAAAACTGGCCCTAGCATATTGCATTTCTTTGTATATACCCCAGCATCATGTTCACAGGTGTGTGTGCATGTGTGTTTAAAGCAACAACAATTACCAGCTGAATTCAATATGAGTCCCAGGTATTTTATTTCTCTGCTTTTACCTGATGAGTTCTCTGTGTTTTCTAGAAAGTTAAATTTGACCTAATAAAATTGGCTCTTCTTTTTTTAAAGATTTTATATATTTATTTTTAGAGAGAGGGGCAGGGAGGGAGAAAGAGAGGGGGAGAAGCATCCATGCATGAGGGAAACATTGATTGGTTGCCTGTCGCATGCCCACAACTGGGGACCTGGCATGCAACCCAGGTGTGCTCCGACCAGGAATCAAACTGGTGACTTTGCAGTTTGCTAGATGGCACCCAACCCACTGAGCTACACCAGTTGGAAGGGCAAGGCTCTTCTTTTAAGTGGTTTTAGATTGTTTGGTTCTAATATATTCCCAGGAATCTGTGTTTAACTGATCAGTGTCTATCAAGAACAATGCTCTTTCTCCCTTCTCCCCTTAAAACGTGTATGGAATGTACAGGTATTTTCTATTTAGGAATTTCCCTTTTCTTTGTTGATATCTCAGAAATTAATGGTTAGAACGTTTTTGTGATGTTTGTCAGGTCTTGTGGCAAATATATGCCTCTCTCAAAATGTGTGCCTCCGATTTAGAAACTTGAATATATGATTTAAAAAGCAATCTCTGGCTTTTTAGTATAGCTTTTAGTTTTTCTGTTAAGGTAGAATTTGATGATATGAAATGTGACCTCCTTAACTGCTTTTTGCCCTTTTAGTTATCTCTATGATATCCCTCATCACTGCTAGATCTTTACAGTAGCTCTTTTGCTGAGTTGTAATGCATATTCAGGGGCAGGTGTGCCACAAATGTTGTAATTAGGTACAAAGAGACTAGACTCTTTAGAAATTAATTAAACAGTCATTGGTAAATAAGAATACAGTCTATTGAATTCCCCGTTTGAATTTGGTCCATGCGTAAAGTGTCACATGGTCAGACTGTTTTAAACTTTAGAAGGGTTAGAGGGTGAAAGAATGGGAGAAAAGAGAGGTAAAAAACAAGAACCATAGGAGTGGAAAGCAGAGGTTTTTATTCCTGTGGTTCATTACCTGCTTTCACTGCTTGCTTCCTTCCCTATAGAATGATGAGGTAAAAATCGATGAGATAGATTTTTGTAAATTATGCAGGATGAATAAGTCTAGAGATCTGTATGATGACTATAGTTAATAATACTGTAGTGAATACTGGAAATTTTCTGAGTAGATTTGATATGTTCTTACCACCTGCAAAAAAATGGTAGCCTTGTGAGGAGACAATGTTAATTAACTTGACTGTGGTAGTCATTTTACTCTGTATATGTATATCATATCATTATGTTGTGCATCTTAAATATATACCACTTTTATTTAAAATATAAACTGATATGCGTGTCCCTTTACACTTTAAATAAAAATATACATGCATTATAGCACATTGATCACATCTGTTCATTGAAGTAATGCTCTTCTGTAATAATGTAAAATAAACATGTATAAGATGTTTCTGAAAATGCTACTTACAGGTGAAGTTAAGAACAGCATTATTTCAGTGAACGGATGTGATCACTGTGTTATAATGCATGTGAAATAGTGTTTAAAGATGTGTTAGATGTATCTAAGAATGCTATTTGTGGAACAAGTTGAGAACGATGTTATTATAGTGAGTGGAGGTGATTGCCACACTTTTAGGCATATAAAACTGTGATTAAAGATACATGCATCCAAGATGCTTTTGTGAATTCTACTTGCCTAAGTGGAGAACAGTGTTTTCTTAGGTGAGTGGTTGTGAACACCACAGTAGAATGCAAATAAAACAATGTTTAAATACAAAAAATGAATTAATGAGATGCTTATTTAATTCTTGAAGTCTTAATAAGCAGAAGTTGATACAGGATGTATACACAGCTATTTGCAACATCACTTCTCTTACCAGATAAAAGGATATCATAGAAGCCAGAGAGTATGATGGAATAATTGGACCAGTATAGAATATTACTGCCATCTAATTCTAAGAATAGCTATTCCATTCTGTCCTCTCCACTTTTGGGGGAGGGATGGAGAGTCCAAATATATTTAATTATTCTTAAATAAATAAATATTTATTTAACAGTAGCCCATGTAAGATGTCTGTCAGTAGTTTAAATAAATCAGAATCTATTCTGCCATTGCAAAATATAATAACAAAAGAATAATCTTTGAAATTTTCCTGTGAGTAAAGGCTTTTTTTGAGGTGTAATTCACATACCATAAAATTCACACTTTTGAAGCATGCATCAGGTTTTTTTTTTAACATTCGCAGAGTTGTGAAACCATCTCCACTCTCTAATTCCCAAACATATCTTCAACCCAAAAAGAAATCCCAAACTTATCCTCACCTTTTAAATAGAAATATTAGAGCCAAAGAATTTGCTTTATAGTTTACATTAGAAGTTTAAAGTATATTTTAATTTCAAAATGTGTTAATAATGATAAGAGATGTCAGATATTATTCATCTTTTTTTGCCTTCAATGTAAAGTAAGATTTTTTTAGGACCAAGGGTGAATGATAGTAAGGGAACTATCAAGATACCAAAATGCAGTTTAATTTAGTTTGTCTGCTTCCTAGGGAGTGCTGTAAACTCTCAGATATTGAGATGTATGATTCCAGCAACTCTAATATCAGAAGATTCTGTGGTTAAGGCGGTCTCCTGGCTTTGTGCTGGCAAGTGTTGTGGTAGCACCAAGGTAATCTTTTTATTTTTATTTTATCTTTTTTAAATTATATTTTATTCATTAAGCTATTACAGTTGTGCCAAGTTCTCCCCCTTTTGCCGCCCTCTACCCAGCACCCCCCACTCCCTCAGGCAATCCCCATGCCTTTGTTCATGTACGTGGGTCATTGGTATAAGTTCTTCAGCTACTCTGTTTCCTATACTGTACTTTACATCCCCATGGCTATTCTGTAACTACCTATTTGTATTTCTTAATCCCCTCACCTTGTCACTCATTCCCCTATACCCCCGCCTCCCATTTGGCAACCATCAAAACACTCCCTGTATCCATGATTCTGTTCTTGTTTGCTTAGTTTGTTTTTTAATTTAGTTGTTTATAGATACATAATTTCTGACTATAATATGTGCATTTGTAACATTTTTTGCTTCAAAAAAATTTTTTTTCCTATTTTCCTCCTCTAAAACCTAGGTGTATCTTATGGTGCAGACCCAAGACACAACTAGGTTTTAAGGAAAATAGGGGGGCAATTTTTGAAGAAAAAAGTGTGTCTTATACTCTGAAAAATACAGTTGGTATTCATTCCCATTTTATTGTTCATAGTTTTGATCTTCTTCATTTTCTTAAATAAGTCCCTTTTATATTTTATATAATGGTTTGATGCTGATGAACTCCTTTAGTGTTTTCTTGTCTGAGAACCTCTTTATCTGCCATTCAATTCTTTTTTTTAATTTTAATTGTTATTC
>PVKM010013192.1:0-30608 GCA_004027735.1 Carollia perspicillata
CTGGGAGGTAACCTTTTATTTCTATTCCAATCATCTTATGACTACACCCCATCCTCCCATTTACAGGTTCCCAGAAATGCTTTTCTTGCGACTCCATGGAAGGACTTCATTTGCACTGGCAACAGTGTTAGCTGCGTATAGCAAAATACCACAGGAATGTGATGAGTTCAGGCAAAGATTAGCTTAATGGCAAGCAGAAATAAAAAAAATAGAGAAATTCAAAGACTCTATGAACTTGCAATGTGGCAAAAGACATATACTTGGAAATTTTGCCTCTCGGGAAACTTTTGGTAATGTTTAGAGACATTTTTGTTAGACAACTTGGTGGTGGGGTGGAGGGTTATTACTGACCCTTGAGGTGACAGGGAACTAGGGATGCTGTGGAGCAATAACAGGACAGTCCTTCACAGCAGAGAATTCCTTTTCCAGCTCAAAATGTCAATAGTTTGTAAGTTAAGCAACCCTGCCCTAGATATTTAAAGTACTATTATGATATATTTTATGCTGGAGGTTTGAATCAGAGATGCTGTGTAAGTTCCCTAATATTGTATATTAAAAGGAGAGACTCGAACCCTGGTCTGACTGCTGCCTGGTGACCATTGTTTATCCTTCCTAAATAGCAGCGGGAGAATGTCTTAAAGCTGCTGCTATTTCTACTCCCTTGTCACTCCATCACTCTGTGTGTTTTGGAATTCCACCACATTAGGCATACCAATTTTCTTTTGGCCAGCCACAAGAGGGCATCCTTAAAACTCTGAAAAAGCTAACAAATTTAACAGTGGGAAGTAATCTAAGATTTTTTTCTTTACAGAGTTGTTTTCAAACTGAGAGTAATGATTTATTGTGGATCAGGAAATCCACTGATATATACATATGTAAAATGTATATTCATATAAATTTACACACATACATATTTGAATCTGTGTCATGATTTAAAATTATATCTCATCACCAGGTCCCTTGAAAGTAATGTGAAGTCCACTTTAAAATGGCATGTATCATGATCATACCATTGTCTGATTTGGAAAAGAACAAGGGAACAGAAGTGGAGTGAGCTTCTCAGAAAAACAGAGTGTGGAGTGGAAATTTGGTCAATAATTAGGTACTGCAGGGGGGAAATATATACTGTAAAAAAATAAAACAGAATCCATGAGCATTCTCTAGAGTAATATTCTCTGTAAAAGTTCAGGAGGAGTTGACTGGTGCTCTTTGTCCTTTGGGAAATAGTACCTTAGAACATCCACTCTAAGTCTGGGTATACCAAAGAATCTTCTGAATAAAAAGCCCACCTATTCAACTGTCTTCCTCTTGAGAAGGGGCATCCTGTATGAGAGATGCAAATGAGAGATACATCCTGTATGAGAGATGCCCATCATTACAAAACATATGTCACCTTACAAATATAGAAATGTAGAGTCCAGTTTCATCTGTCTCTCACTTCTGTGATTAGTTTGCGAAAGTCAGCTACCAAGAGTTAGAAGGTCTCTGAGGGAATAAGAACATCCTATCCTCTGGGAGGGAGAGACTCTTTCAGGTTGTATTTCACCATAATCAGCAGATTCTGCCTTTAAATCAGACTGGCATTTCTTCTTCCTCAGCTGAGGTAAGTGGCTGCTGGGCTGCAGCTAAATGCTACAAGACAAGCTACGCGGCACAAGTGTAGACATACTTCTTAGAAAGAAGATAATAGGATCAGGAGAAAACCAGCCTTCCTACAGACATATATTTCAGCGAAAATCACATGTTAACAATTGAGAGGCATAGTAATACACGACAACCACCTCACAGCCTCCGGGTCTCTAACAGCCTCCTGCCAGGAGGAGAAAATTCACCTAATCCTGACGGGTGCTCTCAGATCATCAACTACTGATGGTGTTTCACAATAGAGTGCCTCGCTGGATACACACATAGTTTCAGCATGTTTTAATTACACAGTGCAGTGTTCAAGTGTTGTCTGCTATAGTCACCATGTTAGTCACTGCTAGACCCTCTGCCCTTATTCATTGTATCACAGATTTTCTACACTTTCTGCTCTTTTGTATGTCTCTCCCTATCTCCTTCACTTCTTGAAGCCTGGCAACCGATTTTCTACTTTCTGTTTTTACGAATTCAACTTTTTTTTCTTTGTTTAGAATCCACATAAAAGTGATACATACAGTATTTGTCTTTCTCAGGCTTACTTCATTTAGCATAATGACCCAACAGTTTCATCCATGTTGTCACAAATGGCAGGATTTTTTTCTTTTTTAAGTGTGAAATTATATATGTATACCTCTATATGTCTGTAAAAATATATTATGTGTGTGTGTATATATATACATATATATATATATTCAGATCCTGAATTCAATCACACCTGCAATTACATCTAGATAGTATTTTCTGTATCTATTCATCCATCAGTGGACACAGGTCATTTCTAATACTTTGGCTATTTAGAATAATGCTTCAATCCATAAGGGAGTACAGATAGCTCTTCAAGATAATAATTTCATTTCCTTTGGACCTATGCTCAGAGGTAGAGTTTTGGCTCATGTGGTAGTTCTATTTTTAACCTTTTCAGGAGCCTCCAGACTGTTTTCTGTAGTGGCTGTACCAGTTTACATTCCCACCCACAGCGGAATGGGGTTCTCTTTTCCTTCACATCATTTGTTATCTCTTGTGTTTCTGATAGTAGACATCCTAAAAATTGTGAATTTGTATCTCATTTTACTTTCAATTTGCATTTTTCTGATTAGTGATATTGAGAGCCTTTTTAGGTACCTAAAAATGGCTCTTTGTGTGTTTTCTTTGGTAAAAGGTCTGTTCAAGGTCCTTTGTCTATTTTAATTGGGTTACTTGTTTTTTTTGCTATTAAATTATAACAGATTAAGATTTGGGATATCAGCTTGGTTATCAGAGAGGAGATGGAGGAGAGAGACCACATTCATAAAACTTTTATTATACATTAATAACCAATATTTAAATAGAACTCTTATAATTGTTCTATCTAAATATTGGTTATTAATGTATAGGAAAATATAGTATATACGTATGCATAGGAAAAACATTATGTGTACTGTCTGTGCTTTCAGGCATCCACTGAGGGCCTTGGATAAGACCTCAATGGATAAGGAGGGGAAGGCTATATAAAGAAAATTCAAGTAAATTACACATTGGGTTTTATTTTTACCTCTTCTTAGAGCAAAACAGGTTTTAAGATTTAAGGGAAGTAATTTTAAAGTTGACATTTCTTTATGTGGTTAGTTTAATTTTAGATGTTCACCTCTATGCCACCAATATTTCAAATTTTCTGTGCCATTTCTCTTACTTGTTCATTCACTCTCGAATTAGTTTCATTAACTGTCAGAGCTTATTTGAATCCAGAGGAAAACTTATCAAAGTGCTTTGTAGCAAAGTAGATTCATCTTTGAAATTATAGAGGTGGTTATATTCATTTTTAAAATTCCAGCTCTTGTTTTCAAGAGGTGAAGAGAAAGGAGAACAAAGCTCCACATGATTAAGTCAGAATTTAAATGAATTGCTTAACAGAGAGGAAGTGATCTAAAAAATTAGGTTGTCATAAATCATGAAATAAAGTATATTATACTATAAAAGATTTTTGAGATTAAAAGTGAGCTATGGTCATCTTTGTAACTGTAGGATAATAGCACCAGCCCCTTACACCACCACCACCAAGGGTTCTGCCAAACAAGGTTCTTTTTAAATAAATAATGCTTGAAACCTGTGCATTATCTACTAGACCTGTGATTATCAACTGTTGTGCCTCGGAATTTTTAAAACATATAATAACTGACTAGTTAGTCAGGGGCACTGTTATCTTTTCCCTTAGAATGTCAAATAACTAAATGACAACAGGCAACACAGTGATAACCATCCCATCTGAATGCCCTGTCATGAACCATAAATGTGTAGGTCATATAATAGAGTTGCACCTTATTGATAATGTTACATAATAAGTTTGCATCTGATTGGTTAATTCTTGGTACCACAAATCCTTCTATACCAGAATAGGCACCTAATTTTTTAAAAAGTCACTTTGGAGGAAGAAAGATAGTTAAATATTATTATTATTATTTTGTAAATCAATAAAAATTATTTCTACCTTATTGTCAGATCAACAAAAAATATATTTTGTGTGTGCAGCAGAATTTTAGTAATTTAGTTGTGTGCCATGAGATGGAAAAGGTTGAAAATTGCTGTACTGGATAGTCAAAGGTCTATTTTTATTTTAGAATATCCAGAAAGACAAAATGTTCTATTTCAAAGATCTGCAGAGATTACATCCAAGTAAATAAAACTGTCCTGTTTGAGTACTGGGGGTGAAAATGTGTTCCTTTTTTTTCCTCTTATTCACATATTGGTTTTATTACAAATGACTTTCTCAGAGGCAAGCTCAAAAATCATTTAATATCTGTGCTACTTTAATGTGCTGATAACGAAGTTGAGATTTTTGCACTCCATGTAATGGATTTTTTCTCACCCCTTTGAACACATGCTTTATCATAGTGACTGGGCAAGTATTTAGAATTAATTGACAATATTCAATTTGGTGTTAAGAGGAGAAAAAGGATGAGAATGTAAAACAGAAGTATATATATTTGCAAGGTAATCTCTGACAAGTAGTGTGATTTCAAGCAAATTACCTTTGCCACACCGGAAGGAAAGAGCTGAACTTTTTGTATAAGAAGCTGATCCCGAGTCTGGAGTGTATTGCTCGGATTTGTGTGCTGCAGGAAAGTCGTCGTGGTTGGAGTTACATTTTTAATTCCGTCAATTAGGAAGCGGGTTGAGCTTACCTCTGAATGATGAAGTGGAGTCTTGCTCAGTGAAAATGCCCACTGAGTATAAGAAAAATACATATTTTCATCTCTTAAAACTGCTTATTTTGGAGCCGACAGTGATGAGCATCTCTAAGTAGGAGCTAACCAGGTAAAAACAATTATTCTGCACTTCTCTTATCTCCTTTAATAATTAGAATTCAGCCAGGAAAACAAAAACCACTCTGAAATGTCCAAGTAAGAAGAGATTTAACATAGGAACACCATCGGCAGGGCTGGTGCTGTGGTCAGAAATGAGCCCAGTAGCTGTTAGTCTCAGTAATAGGAGCTAAGTGTTGCTACTGCCAAGCAGGGCAGAGAATATGTTTCCGAGTGATCCATCGCACTGAGGAAGGTGAGATTCAGGGTCAGGGCCCGGGAGCCAATGCAAAATGCCAGGCCTGATAAAAATCTGTGCCTGCCTTCCATTTCCACCACAGCAAAGCTTCTGCTTTCCATCGTGTTTTCAAATCTTGTGAGCATGTCTGTTGTTGGTAAATTCTAAACTGGAATCCTGTGTCAAGAATTTCTGAAAAATGTAGTTCCTAGGTTTCTAGACTCTGTTATGCAAAGGAAAACCCTAAAGGGACAGAAATGATTTCCAGTACAAAAATTCAAACAGTTCCCTTCCTGACAAGGATTTCTAAAATAATTTACCTTTGCTAAAAACTTTTCCCTGTTAGTGTTCTTTCAATAATAAGTACTTATTGACTCACTCTGCGTGGAACTAGATATGTTTAGGACACAATCACACCATCTGTTGAGTTATATTTTATGAACATTTTTATCTTCAGTACTGTTATCGGGCAGGGACTGGGCCCAGAGCGGGGCTGCTTCAGGCTGGCTGGTAGTGGGTGGGTTCTTGACTTTGTGCAGGAAGGATTTCACAACATGAGCCTAAGTGATTTTGAGAGTACATTCATTAAAGCTGAGGTCAGTGAAACAAAGGAAGGACTTAGGGTAGAAGGAGCATTAGGAGTGAGCCTAGGTGGGACTGCGTTGGCTCTCTAGAAACATTATAGGAAAGAAGTGAGCCACGCTGGACTGTATGGACTCAGAAGTAAGTCACAATGACAGGAGTGAGCCAAGGCAGGGTTGCTCTTAGCTCACTGGAAAGTTGGAAATAAAAGAAGGCCCTGGAGACAGATTCATGAGGCAATCCCAGGACAAGCCACTGCTGCCCGCTGCTCTCCTGGGTGCATATCTCCTGGGGACCCTTTGCATTTAGGTGAGAGAGAGCAGAGATATAGAGTGTGGGGGTGCTCTAGCAAGAGTGCACCCTGGGTGCTTTGTACCCAGGCCTTTTATCTTTCTTT
The DNA here is from genome assembly GCA_004027735.1 of Carollia perspicillata. Taxonomy (NCBI): domain Eukaryota; kingdom Metazoa; phylum Chordata; class Mammalia; order Chiroptera; family Phyllostomidae; genus Carollia; species Carollia perspicillata. The sequence goes on from PVKM010013192.1 coordinate 6,137, forward strand.
GGCTGGCAGGAATCCTAGCAAATGCCTAAGTAGGGTCTTAATGGAATATTCACTAGCTTTCCAGATGTGTCCTTCAATAGGTTGATTCATCAAAATGTGTGTATAGAGGGATCAGAGTTATTTTCTGGTTAGTGTTATTTTTAAAGAACATCATTGAAGAGCGACCAGGTTGAGATGGTTTGCCCTGGGATGGTCTGGAATGTGTAAGCCACTTGCTCCTAAGTGTCCTTGGTTAGGGAAGATAAAGCTTTGTGATTCCTTAGCCAGTTGTAAATTTCTCAAATTGTTTGGCCTTGTTTAATTATTTTGTCTCAGTTTCCCTTAATCTACTCGTCAAGCAATTTCACTAGTTTCTTACTATCTTGTCATAGTGCAAAGTATGTTTAAATGGAGAAGTGATTTCCCAGCAAACAATCATACTGGAAAAACTATGACCTTTAGACCTTTAGACCTTTAGAGACCTGGATGTATTTGTCTGCTAGGGCTGCCATAACCCACAGACTGAGAGGCTTAAAAGACAGAAATTAATTTTTCTCCCATTCTTGAGGCTGGAAATCCAAGATCAGAGTGTCAGCGGGATTAGTTGCCTCTAAAGCCTGCAGTGGAAGTCTTATCCATGTATCTCTCCTGGCTTCAGATGGTTTGCTAGAAGTCTTTGGTATCCTTTGACTGGTTATCACACCTCTCCAATCACAGCAATGGCATTGGGTATTGGTGAGTCCTTGGGGGTCTGGAAAAAAGATATTGAAAGACCACAATATAGAGACCATAGAGAGCTGTGCCGGGTAGTTTAAATTTATTGTCACACAGATTGTCTAGGAAGTTTAGGATGTCTCAGGCCTGAAGCGAACAGTGACAAGAACGTGTAAAATGAACAGATGATATTCACAAAGAAGAGGAACTTCTCTCTCCTAGATGCTGCTCCTCCCTTCCTCTCATTCATTCACTTCTGCTTCTATTTCAGGCTTATGTTACTCTAAGAGGACAGCTCCTGTTCTGTGACCGACTTGGTTTCCTTGTGCTGCACTGGATTTTCTTACTTTTGTCATTCACATTATAGGCTTCCTGCAGTTGCTTTTCTGACTGGTATTTTATCACAGCTGGAGAGCTATATTTTTTCCCAAGGAAGCATTCCTTTGTCACAGGAGGGAAAAAGGAGAGTCTTCTCAGCAGGATGACATGAGGGTAATTGATACCCTGAGAACAAATGCATAAATGGTTTCTCTAATGTATTCTATTTCTCCACTTGAAAGTACTGTCAGGTGAAGAAAGTTTTAAAAGATCCTCAAATAGAGAACTGCAGTGTTTGGGGTTGTTAACTATTTACTGAATGTCTGTTAGTTTCACAGGTATTTCAGAGATCATCGAGGGATCAGAGGGACTGGAATCCACCTCAACATTCCAATGGGAGAGTAGTTAACTAACATAAATGAATAAAAAATGATAAGGTAATTCCAAATCATATCTTTCTTGACTGTTTTAGTCAATGTTATGCTCTTTGAACTTATCAGTAACACAAACAAGCCCAAGGTTCAAAGCTGCTCAGATAGTAACACAGCAGTAAGGTTTAAGGGAGCTGAGGTTATTTATGCAGAAGATGAAAAAATGGTTCTCAAAAATGTCAACAACAGAGATAGGGATCGTGAACCTCTCATCTCTAGTATTGTTTATGACCATAAAAGACAGTGACAACTTCGGTGCGTCGGGATTTATTTTTCCCATAAGATGTATTCAGGGACAAAGATGAATGTGACACCAATTCTGCCCTTGAAAAATTCAAATTTAGAACACTTTAAGTGAAAAGTTACGTATAATAAATATGAAGTCTGGTCTTGGATATTTTTAGTTTGATATGTTTGCAATTGGTTTCAAGTGGAATATTTTAAGTACACGTTCAATACTCTTGGTTTTATGGAAACAATACATCTGCACTATTATTCGCTGCAGTCTAGTTAGAAAAGGAAGTCATTCTTGATAAGCCTGAACTGAAAATTCTCAGTGGTTTTTATGGAATTCCCAGAATCAGTGTTTGTATTCCTATGTTCATCAGAAAAATAACGCTACTTCTCTATCTTTAAATTGCAAGCTTTAGGGATAAAATACTTTATGAAAACACTCGCATTTTCTCAATATCTGCTCAGGTACTGTCAGGCATTGGGTTGTGAAATTTATAGGCATTACATACATTATATAATCCTCAGAGCAATCTCAAAATGTATGTCTTACTATGCCTACTTTGTAAGTGAGTAAGGGTGGAATGCAGAAAATTTCGCTGTGGTCTTCAATGTGATGGGAGAATTAGTTATAAGGAACAACCCCTGCAAGGGTAACGGAGCAAATAAGAAAAGACTCTCCTGGTGCTCGGGCAGGTAGCTTGTAGTTTGGCACCATTAACAATGGATCCTACCACTTTCATCTGGCCACCTCCATACTAAAATTTTCAAATATTGCTTTACACTTATTGAAATTTTTATTTCAACCCTGTAACAAAGATGTTCAAAATTTGAAGAACAGGTCAGAATTTTGCAATGATCATTGCTATGATAGTCATGAATTGGAAGTCAGTTTAATTTTTTGACTTTTAATTCCTCGAATCTGGCCTTCCAGAAAAGGAATTGGCCTTTTGCAATGCTCAACAGTAACTGATCACAGACCAATGCCCAAGGTTATTAGTCCCAGGCAACTACCCAGTTGGAACCCTGTTTTCTTGTTATATCAGTGAAGGGCCTCTGAAAGATGATCTTGGGGATAAAGTAATGCTCTGCCGTGACGCGTTGCCAGGCTATCCTGGAGGACCACTAAGATTACCTTTTAACACTGGCCACCTAAAGACATCATTGGTCTTTTAGTAGCTTTTGGAGGAAATACTTACAATTCTTTTATCAATACTTTTGTAGATTTTATGGCCTGGGAGACATGACCTAACCTGATTAGATTCTTCATCACCTTACCTGCATTCATCTAACTCCACTTGCCCTTTATTCCAGGAAATTAGATATTTAAATACGTTCGTTAATGTTCTCAGCCAGACCTTTTCTCCATGGATTGCTTCTTTATGCTTATCTGGTTATTGAGAGGATTCTAGTCCAAAATGAATGCCAGCTATAAATTTAATGAGTCTTTGCCTACTCGCATTTTTTCTAACTTAAAACTATATGGTACATTAGAAATATTAGCATTTAATCAGCACCTAATCTGTAACAAAACAGAAAAACCAAATCCTCATAAGCACAGATAACAGTATAGTGATTACCAGAGGGAAAGCAGGTGGAAGGAGTTTGAGAATCATAATGGGGGATAAATGGTGATCGAAGGAGACTTGACTTGGGGTGGTGAACCCACAGTACAATATATATATATATAGTGCTATTCAATTCTGTACCTAAAGCCTAGAATTTTATTAATCAATGCCACTCCAATAAATTCAATAAATATTGTTTAAAAAGTCAGAGAGAAGGAAGTTAAATGTTTGATGTTTAAAAAGGATTTAATGAATGCTTGCTGGTTTGAACACAGAAGGGGCATAGGACAAGGAATGCCGGTGGCTTCTAAGAGCTGAAAGGAGACCCCAGCTGACAGCCCACAGAGATACTGGGACGTCAGTCCCACAACGGCAAGAAACTGAATCCTACTAACAACACAGAAGTGCTTAGAATAGGATTTTCATTCAGAGCCTCTGGATGAGAACTCATCAGGTTGGACACTTTGCTTTCAGCCTTGTGACACCTATTCAGAGACCCTAGCCATGCTATGCTAGACTTCTGACCTACACAAAGATGAGCTAATAAATGAATTCTGTTTTAAACTGCTAAATTTATGATAATTTATAATACACAGTGCTGTCCTTTAAGAAGAGTCATGGAGACTTTGACAGCCAGAGAGGCTGTTCAAAATCTCTGCTTCATAGGGCCCCTAAATTGGAAATACTGAAATTTCTTTATCTTTAGTTAACTATAAAACAAGAATAGTAGATTATTTCCCCCATGGAGTTGTTACAAAGATTAGAGAATATGTGTATAAAGATCTGTGAGAGAAATTTATAAGCAAGCTATAATTAACATAACATGATATGAAGTTAGCAGATACTCAATCGTAGCTGTTGTAATTACACAATGTAACTAATAAACTCTTGTTACTATTGTTTAGGACCTTAGACCCTATAAAGGAGACATCCATGGGGATAAAGTATTTCAGTTTATATGTGTGTATAGCTTATATAGCTTTGTGGTATTCAGGAGAAAGTACAAGTAATATCTGAAGAATAAGAAAATAGATTATACAATAAGTCCCATCTGATAAAATGCCTTAAAGAATGCAATATCTTGTATCTCAAATGGGAGATTCAAGTCTGTATATTGTTACTTTAGAATTTTTTTTACAGCTGAGAGCCCTACCAACACGTTCAGTCACCAGAACTGCGACTTCTTGAGTGTTTCTGAGGATTTACTGTGCCATATTGACTTAAATTTATTTTTGTTACATTACTGATATGGGATTCTGTGAGTCGTTACCTTTAAAGTTTTATTTAGAAATTGCTTCCAGTTATGTTACTACAATTTGCTTTAATTTTTTCTCTAAATTTCATGCATGAAACATGAGTTCTGTGTCCAAATGAAATGTGCGCTGGCATAAGCAGAGTCAATTTAGCTTGCTTTGAGTCTCTGTTCCTTTGTAGATTGTTTGCTTTCTCACAGATTTCCCAAGTATCTGCTATATAAGTAGGTATTATTGTTGACAATGTAGCAAGCAAGAGGAGAAAGTGGTGATAGAATACATTATGAGTCTGCTCAGTTCAAATCTATGCTGGAAAGAACTTTGTTAGCTTACCAGTTTTGCACAATTCTCTGCAAGACCAAGTTTATTTACATTTGTCCCTAAAGTGGTGTCGTTCAATGTTCTACTTTGAGTTCTAGTAACAAGATCTCAGAACTTGCTAAATCATCTATACTACTACAAATTGCTTAAGACTCTTGTAGCTCTATATTATTGATATGACTGATTCATGTTGTTTTGCTATCCAGTGACCAATAGGGTTTATCCTTTTTTTTGCTTAAGTTTAGTTTAGCATGATAGATAACAAATTGCTGTGTTTTCCAGAATCATACCTATTTCCCAGCTTCTGTACTCAATAGTTGTGAAGACTGTAGCTGCTGCTTGTTCAGTGTATGGTTTCTGAATAAAAAGAACATTAAATAGAGTTCTTAGGGATATTTAAATCTAAATGCCTATTCTTCATTTATAGGAATGACAGATAGGCTAATTACTCTGTATATTAAGAATTTATAATAAGCATAAGTGCAAATTGAATATTTCAGATACCTAAAAGATAATTTAGCATTTAAGAAAAATGTTTAGGTAAACTCAAAGCAAGTTGACTAATTTAATTCAACTACTTAACTTATTCCAGATCAAGTATTACATAAAATTGCTTACAATTTCTTCCACCACTTATCCTCCTTCTATTTTCTAATTTGTGTCAGTTATAACATTGCTTTTATAGTTTCAAAAACAATTTATATTGTTTTATGAAATAATTACATATTCTTTATTTTTCTACATTTTGACTGTAAAAATCCGAAAGACCAATAAGCAGCATTATGACACTATTATGATTAAACAACTGTGGTTTGTTGCAGAGGTAAGAATTATAATGGGCCCTATAGAAAGCAAAGTTAATTTAGTTGCCATCCTAAGTCATTTAAAGGATGCAGTTATAAGAATGAAGAATAAATGTGTTATTAAGCTTTATCAATTATTTTAATATAGAAGATTTTAGCTTGTTAATATTTGTACCTGAATTTCTTACATAGACTTTAGTTTTATTTCTCCTAAAGTTTCTTTTCTTTTCTTTTTTCTTAAAATAAGCGGTACATTTGTCCTAGATCCAAGATTACTCCTTATCTGGTAGATACTATGTTTGTATTATGTCCACCTTGTTTTTGAATCGTCCTCCCTGCACTTCTGAACTCAAGCTCTAATCTAGCCTGGTGGATCTCTAGGCCCATTTCTACAGCTGAAACTGAAATTTTACTTCTTAGACTTTTAAATTGAGAACATTATTTCTGAGAATCAATGTCTCTCTATTGAGGGTTTTTTTTTTTAATATTGTTGTTGTTTGGTTGATTGGTTGGATTATTCACTTAACACTTTTTTCCCCAGAAAGAATGTATAAGAAGTAAACTTTGAGTTCCTAAATAGTGAAACTGTCTCTATTTTGACCTCACACTTTTTTATTGTTGTTCAAGTACAATTGTCTCCATTTTCACCCCAACACAACCCCCTGCCCCCCTCATCTCCCACCTCACACTTAATATGGATATTATGAAATAGAATAGTACAGTGACGAGAAGTCAGAATTCTAAAGTCAGAAGTCATGTGTCCAAATAGCAGCACCAATAAATTGTGTCTTTGGGAAAGTTACTTATCCTCTCTGTGCTTCTAATTCCTCACCTGACTGATGGGGTTTTAATGGTGCCTAACACGCAGGATTAAATAAGTTAATATATAAAGAAGAGGGTTTGCCACATTGTGAGCCTAATAGGAATATGGATGTTAAAAGCATATTGGTACCAAGACTGGGTTCAAGTGATCATCCATCAAAATGTAAAAGCCTTTGCTCTTCTGTTGTCCAGTGTTTGGGGTTGTTGCTGAGAAATTTGATCAATCTCATTCTTATTCTTTTGAGGTAAGCTGTTTTGGCCTCTGTAAAACCTTTTAGAATCTTTTGTGCTTGACATTCTGAATATCATGTGACTATTTCTGGGTTTGGAGGTTTTACTGAATAGCTAACAGTATAATTTAAGGAGTTCTCGATTTAAAAGACAAATATTCAGCTCAAGCCCATGTTCTATCACTAGTCATATTATCCTTCCCAATTCACTTCTCTTGAGTTCTAGTTGTCTCACCTCCAAAACTGGCAGAACGATAACAACCTGCTATAATTGTTGCGAGGATGGATTAATATAAGGTCATGAAATCACTCGATAAATTTGAGGGTCATATGGAAATATTAGTTAATGGTATTTGTTTCTTTCACAATCAGCTCTATAATCCTTGGGTCTTCATATGCTTCTATTCAAAACACCAAGGATTTAGTCCCTCATTTTTATCTCTTTTCAATAAAATTAGATTGATCCCTCTGATTATTTGTAAGTTTTTTCGTCACTAGTGCAAGTGCAACTGCATCTTTCCTAAGCTGCAACAGCATAACCACAGACAATTTTCAGGGGCAGAGAAACCAAGTGTTTATTTAAAGAAAAAGTCATGCTTCCTGTTTCTTTCCTAATATATAGTTTTAATGTTCATTGGTTAGGTAATGTTTTCTGAAAGTCATTTGAAAATGCTACTTAAAATTCATTTTAAAAAGGCAGAGGAAGGGGAGAAGGAAGTGAGGACATGTGTAGATTTTAGAAACCAATGTATAAATATGTGAACATTAACATAATTTCAAATTTGCTTCTCCATTTTTATTTTGCCTTTAATTACTTCACATACATGCAGCTGGAATTATATTATTGTTAACATATTTGGGATTACATTAATTGATGGGCATGTTACTTATTTTATATTTATAATTTGGAGTATGTTGTTACTAAATAAAATACAGTTGATATGCAATATTTTGTTTTCTTTTTTAATCCCGATTTAGCATATCTAGCTCTGGAGAAACATGACAGACATACTTGAAAACTAATTTAGCAAAATATTGAAATTTTAGTATTATATTCCAAAAACAGTCAAGTAAAGAGGTTGTAAAGCTGAGAACAAAATAAAACCCAATGTAACGGCATCTCATGCTACCTTTGGGGAGACTGGCTTATATTCTTTGAATACCAGATAACTATGTTTCTTTAAAAAACACAAAAGAGTCCTTAGGGCCCTGCCAGTGAAGATAAATATCTCATTGTTTTCTGTTTGTGATCCTGGCAGAGACTGTTAGCATTACTCTGCATTCCCAACCTCCCTTGCAGGTGGGCCATGGTGATGGGATCCCTGCAAAAGGAAGGCGCACAGACATGCTGCTGTTAGAAAGCACAAGGGTCTTAAGGTCTAGGCAGTTCTAAACGTTATTTCTTGCTAAATGTTAAAATTTTATATTTCAAAATGTTAATATTTTATAGACATAGCAGTAAACAAGATGAGTTGATAGGAACAAGGCAGGATAAAAGTAGCCAAAAGCAAAGAAGAAATCAATATGTAATTGACCAAATAGTGTATGTAAGCAATGGCTAAGTCTCCCTTCCCAGAGGTGGAGCTTTGGATGTGAATTTCCCATCTCCTTTACTTGCCGCAAGTAAATAAAGTTTCCTTGGGACAACCACATCTCGTTTTATAATAGAGCACCCCAAGTGGCAAAAACCTTGAATTTGGTTGTGGTGGACTCCGGCCAGCAGAGTCCACCTGTTGTGGCTGACGACGACGAGAATAAATGCACAGGTGACAGCAATCCTGTGGAGAAAACGGGGACAGCACGGCTACTCTCTTAAGAAGAGAGTGTCTATGAATGCCTCGGCCACTCTCTCAAGAGAAGAGCACCTTGACCCTTGCCCAGACAGGCTTTTACTGTTTTCCTCGGGTCTTACATCATAAAGATTTATCTATTACATAGAATATTGTTGTCTATAATTTAGGCACAATGAAGGAAATGAAAATAACACACAGAGGGGAATGGCGATTAGCTGATTACCTCTGTCTTTGGGAAAGTTTATACAGGCCTTGGATATTACCTTGAAGATAGACAATACACACTTGTTGTTTCAGACTAGGGTGAGGGAGTTTTAGCAAGAGCAAGCCATAACAGTCTGTATGCATTTTCTAGGCCTGATTCCCACGGGAAAACTTGGTTTGAAGGTCTGGCTCCTGCTCACCACCTTGCTTCTGTAGGGTTTCTATACAGAGGTGAGTCACATTTGCTAGACCATAACAAACCGGTCCCCTACATTTGGTAACACTGCAAGCCATTTCCATTTTCAGGTCTGGCCCAGAACCCATACCATAGAAACCTTAGGTTTTCTTTTGCCTTGCTGTTTATAGCAGTCTTGGAGCTGTGTGGTTCCAGTTGGTATCAGTACAGGACAGAGGACCATCCAACCCTGTTGTACTCTGCATGAACCAGAAAGAACCTTACTCTGTTAAACCACTTTCCTTTGGTGTTGCAAATTAATGGCTACAGCAATAGTTCTAGGACTGAAGGGATTTAGAGGATGCCTAGTGAAGGAAGACAGTTGAAGAAGGAAAATACCCTTTAGAAAGCGAGAAAATCCAAAAGTGAACTCAGAAATAGAATAAGAAACTTGCTCCTAGAGATGAGGAGGAGACAGAAGACACTTAACCCATCCCTCAAACGTTTTAAATAGATGCTGGCTTTCTTATGACAGTTGGGTAGATTTTCAAGTCATTTTATTATTTTTTTTAAATCCAGTCTTCTAATATATCAAGCATTGTTTTAAGCATTCATTTTCTAAAAATCTTTATAAGAAGGGATTCAAGATGGCTGCAGAGTAGCTGGAAGCTATATCCACTTACTCCCAGACCAGGACCGGTCTTGCAGCTAAACCACAGAGCGATCAACTCAAAAATCCAGCTGAGAGTGAGAGAGTGTGTGAGTGAGTGTGCACGCAGGTGTGTGTGCAAGGCATGTTGATGAGTGGGCAAGAGCCTGTCTGCCTGAAGGGCACTCAGAAGCTGGCCTCCCAGGCTCTTCTAGCAGAGCAGCTGCCGCTGCCACTGCGCAACCCAGCACTTCTGACTGTGCAGATTTGGGGTGGGAGCCACTCTGAGGAATATAAAATATCCTCCTTGGGAAGAAGCCTCTGGAGTGCCCACACCTTGGCACTCAGACATGTCTCTGTGCCCTCTTCCCCCAGCAGGGCCACTCACCCTGACACTGCCAGGAGCCAGGAGGCAGGGTCCAGAGACTGCAATACTTACTGGGGCAGGGCCTGTTGCCTCCCTGACCCTGGAGGACACAGGAACCTCGAACTGGACAGAATCTGACTGAGGAGGCTGCATATTTATTTGCTCAGGAGCCATGAGCTCCGATGGTGAAGAGAGCCGGGGTGGTGCTGGCTGCCAAAACAGTGTGGCTGGAGCAGGCCCCCTGAGTCTGAAAGTCACTGGAGGGAGTGGCAACAACACCCTGCCACTGCCCTGTGTTATACTATCTCTGCAGGACTTCTCCCAGTGCCATTTGGGAGAGATCCAGAAAGAAAATCTAAGACTGTCGGAGACTCTGACAAGCTGTGGACAGCCATGACTAAGACAGACTTTGTGCTTTTTGGGGATGGAAGTGTGTGGAGATCAGGCTTCCCAGGGCTTGGTGCTGGCAGTGTGGGGGCCACACAGAAACTCTTTTAAAAGAGGAGCTGAGGCGAGACTAGACACTTAGCAGAGATGCTGTGCTCATGTGTGCACGTGCATGTGTGCAGTGGCTCTGCCAACAAAGAACTCGAGTAATAGAGTCACACTGAAGGGAATGTGGGACCCAACCCATCATGGCTGGTGACCAGGAGACTGTGTAGAGTGGAGAATTCGGGGCCCAGGTCTCCTTTGCAAGCAGCAGGCCGGAGACTAGATGGCCAGGAGCTAAATGCCTGAGATTTGCTGCAGCAGGTAGGTCTCCTCACAGGCAGGTGTGCCCAACCCCCACTGGTGGGATTACAGGCTCAGGAGTCCCCTGGTGGGTGCATGTCCTCAGGGGAAAGCTACACGCTATGAAAGGGCACTTTCTACCAGTCACTGTGAGCTGCACTGTTCCTGGAGCCCTGATCCACTGAAACCAACAGAGCAGAGAGATTAGAGACTCAACGAGGGGTGCTCAGGGCCCCACCCAGCCTAGGTGCTTAGGTCTATGCCAAGCAGGAAAGAGCTTCCCTTTTACAGATTGACCCTTCACAGGGAATGGACAGCTAATTCACCAGAAACCATACATTATTGGAAAGGACCTGGGGCAGAATAAGTCATGTGGCAAGGGGACAGTGAAACACTCCCACCATCTACCCTGCAAACTGAATAGTGCCCCCAGGTGTGACCTTGGGATCCCATCCTCCCTGTCTCACCAGAGGCCCCCTCTGGAGGCAGATGGAGGAGGTACTGGCAGTCCTCATAGGTCATTCAATGAACAACCATTGGGCCCTGGGCTGATGGAAAGCCAGCAAGGTAGAACAGTAGGGACCAGCCAAGCCTGAAGGAGACAGCCACAGACTGTGCATCACTTTCTCTGCAACAGACTGCCTAGGGCCAGACTAGAACACCATTTGACGTCACCAGGGGCAGATCCAGAAAGAGAAAACAATGGTAAACTTTGGATTCTACTGAGAGGAATTCTACCGCAGTCTTCATTATTTGTGTTATTTTCTCTCCCGCATAGTTTTTTAAACATTCATTTCTTTTCCTTCAAGTTTGTGCTTATTATTTAGGCAGTATTTTTAAAAAATGTATTTCAAATCTCATATTTTGCTCTATCTTCTGTTACTCCATTTTTCCTTCTCCCTTCCTCTTCTTGTTTTTGTTTTAAATTTTATGTTTTCTCTGGCTATGACTTGTTTCTATTCTGTACTCTTTCTTTTATTTTGGTTTATTAATGGTTTGCCTATGTCCTTCGAATAAGATCTAATCTCTATTAGCATTGATTATAGGGCTTAACATGGTCTATTGCCCGCTTCTGTCTGCAGCATTTTTCATTACAATTCCCTTAATTCTTTTTTTTTTAAGATTTCATTTATTTATTTTTAGAGAGGAGGAAAGGAGGGAGATAAGAGAGGGAGAGAAATATCAGTTTGTGGTTGCCTCTCAAATGGCCCACACTGGGGACCTGGCCTGCAACCCAGGCATGTGTCCTGACTGGGAACCCTTTGGTTCTCAGCCCACACTCTATCCACTGAGCTACACCAGCCAGGGCTAAGCATTCTCAATTCCCTTAATTCTTTACATTCTAAGTACACTTACCTTCTTTTTGTTCATTGAGCAGGCCAGGCCCATTCCATCTAAGGGTCTTTGTACCTGCTGTTCCCTCTTCTTGGAAACTTCTTTCTCTGACTCTTCAAATGTTTGGCTTCTCCTAGTTATTCAGGTCTCAACTAAATTTTCACCTCTTCAGGCTAACTGATATGGGAGGGTCTGCCCCATAATTCATGACCCTGTCATGGTCCTTCATGGAGCTCATGAAATGATCTGGTTTATTTATTCACTCAATTTTTTGTCTTGTTTACTTTCACATGCACGTGCACATGTGCATTCCTGTGTAAGAATGCTTAACATGCGACCTACCCACATTTTAAATGTACAATGTATTATACTAACCGTAGGCACTGTGTTGTAAAGCAGATCTCTGGAGCTTATTTATCCTGCATTTCTGAAACCTGATACCTACTGAATAAGCAACTCCCCGGTTTTCCTTCTCCTCAGCTTCTGGAAGTGACCATGCTACTCTCTGCATCGGACTATTTTATGCACCTCACATAAATGGTGTCGTGCAGTATTTATCCTCCTGTGACTGGCTTACTCCATGCCGCAAATGTCTTTAAGGTTCTTCCATATTTTTCAGAGAAGGAGGAATGTGCTATTCCTTACCTTATCCAACTAATACATGGGTTCCAAGTCAGCAGTGATTTTTGACCACCTTCTGTTGGCCGCTGTGTCTCTGCCACTCAGAGCAGGGCCTGGCACTTAGAACTTAGTACATTTTCTTGAAAAAGTGAATGATATCATATTTAATGCTTTTTAAAAAAGAAACACAAGGTGAAACTTTGAAGGATGTGTAGTGTAGTAGTTAGGGGTTTGGGCTTGGGGGCCCAGATTGTGGGTTTTAAATGTGACATTACTATTAATAATTATGTGTGATTATACAAAAATTTCTCAAACTCTCTGTTACTCAGTTTCCTCACCTGTATAATGGGGATAATAGCAGTACCTTCCTCAGAGGTTTTTTATTTATATTTATAAGTATAATTTAGAATTGTACTAGACACAGAAAAACAATACTTATATGTCTGCTGTATAACCAAATCTTAGGCAATTTAAGTTATATTTCAAAAGCTTCAGGTTTCTTTCTTTGTTTTCAGTTGTTTGTGATAACTAATTTTATTCTTTAATCAACAAGAAGTATAGAATTAGTTTACCATTGAGTCAATTCAGTTTTGATCAGAATTCCCTAGTTTGGTGAAAAGTGCACAGCTGCTCCTAGTTCAGGCTCCTGTCGAGAGTGTGGCACGTGTGGGTGGGAGTGGGGAACGGTAATGCATCCTGCAGTCACTTCAGTAAAGACATAGGTCATCGTTTGTTCATATTAATCAATTTAACTAACAACATTCGACAGATAATTGACATCCACATGTAATTTTGTTTGAATAGATTTTTATTTTATAGAACTGGGAGTAGGGTTTCTTTCAGAATTACCTCACACATTTTCATTTGCTGAAGAATATTTTAAATTTCTCCTTTCTGGGCATGACATTTTTCTATGGCCTTTTGTACTAGAGGAATTTAAGTTTGACAGTATTAAGGACGTGCTTGTCCAAAACTCTTGTCATCACACTTCAAGACTGGAAATATATGTCCAAAGACATATCAAACATTTGACAAGAGCTGGACATCTCCGACTGAGTCAAAGTAACTTCTTCCCAATTGTCCCTTAGTTATGATGTTCTATTGTATTTTAAAAAGTAAGCTCAGGGATGACTCGGCCAAAATGTCTAGTTTAAATCCTCAGCCTGTCATTCAAAGACTTCTGTATTTTCGTCTTTCCATATCTTTTTATTCTTGTTCTGAACAGACACTCCCTTGCATCTCCTTTTTCAATCTTATTTCCTTGTGAGCCATCCTCCAAAACTCCATTGTTGTATCTTGCCTTAAGGCCATTGCCCAAGCTCCTCTAGATAGAATATTACCTTATAAACCTAAAACAATATATTCTCTAAAAACATTACTGTCTCTGTTATTTGGACTCTCTTATTCCTTTATTTTTCCATTCTATTCTCTTATGCTTGTTTTCACATTTAATTGTTTTAAGCATGACTTTAAACATAATAGTCAAATAAAGGCAGATAGAAAAAAAAATACAGACTGGTGTTGGTAACAGAATCTTAGGAAATGGTAACCAATATGATTTTTTTTACCCATCAAGAAGTCGAATATATTTTTCTTTTACTTAAATCTGGACTGGCTTTGTGACTTGCTTTGACTAATAGAATATGGTGGAAGTGGCAAGCTCAGACTCTTGAATACTGGCCTGAAGAAGACTGGTGTCTTTTGCTTCCTTCCTGTTAAAGACAGATACCTTGTAAGAAAATGAACAACTGGGCCACCATGTCGTGAAGAAGCCAAACCTGTAATGTGGAGAGATCACATGGATGAACACATCCAGGGAAGCCTTCTTAGAATTTCAAGGCCATCCTATTACTGTTGGCAGTTAACTAATTATTAATGAAGAAAGGGAAGCAAAAAGAATTACACACTGAGCTTAACAAACTGGGGAGCATGAGTCGATTTGCTTTGCAAGGAAGATTTTGCTGCACCGGGAAGCTACAGTCTCACACCACAGTGGATTATAGCAGTGCTCCACTAGGGGGATTAACACTCCTTCCTGTACCTCTCTGGTACTAGATTATTGACGGGGAGGCTAAGGGGGTGGTGTTTGACTCTAAAGGCCTGTCAGTCTAACTAGGAGTGGACCCTATTCAGAGCCTGCAAAAGCTTGGGAAGTTAATTGGTTATTTTGAAAAAGCACCTGGCCATCCCAAACCCCGGTCAATACAATCTCAGGGAAACGATGCATGCTCTCTCTCTCTCTCTCTTGTTGAGGAATAGCCACTTGTCCTGTGTGATCACTCATTCCCTCTCACCCAGGAGCATGTGACCATGTAGGTGTAGCAGCTACTAGGACCTGTAGCAGATTATGTGGCTTCGAAGGACTGAGCTTCAACGTGAAGCAGAAACTCTGGACACTGGCTTTTGCTTTGGCCTTGCTGAGGACACAGTAGGACTTCTTCTGTGGCAGGATGGACAAAGATGGGAAATTGGAAACCCACGGACAAATTTCCACTCAAATAAACCATTTTGCCACACCACGGTCTCCCAAGCATGGGCCCTGGGAACGCTTTCCTTGCAATCCCGTGGAAGAGCCTAGTCTCCACCACCAACAATCCCGGCCACGAACTGACTGCTGCTGAGTGAGTACCTTTAGTCGGTGACATGTGGAGCAAAAAAACTTCTTGGTGAAGTTCAACCAACCCACACAATTCTAAAAAATATTAAATTGTAGTTATTTGAAGCCGCAACATTTAGAGATGGTTTATTCCTCAGTACTAGGTAACTGAAAGTTTCTTAATTGCTTATTATATGATTTAGAAAAACAAGTTTTTGCACTTGAGAAGATTGAAAGCAGCAATCAAACAAATTAGGGATTGCCTCTAAATATGTTTTAAAATATAATCTTTTACTATTCCTAATCATTTTTAAATTCATCATGGGTTGGATGGATATCCTGTCAACATGAATGACTTCATAAAGCTAGAAGACCAGTCAATTTACCTCCGTGTCTCATTTCAAATGTAATTAAAATGAAAATAATAATATTTTTGACCTTGTAGATCTATTGTGGAGGTTAAATAAGTTAATGATAGTAATATTCTTAACACAGTGACTGATTAGAGTGAGGCCCTATTAAGTGTTTGCAATTATGTTATTATTTCTATACTCAAGAGATAAATCTCAAAAATGCCTGACAGGAAGAAAGTTGCTAGAAAATCATCACTCCAGGTGAAGCTCAAGATTAAGCATTCTTTTTATATCTCACTGCTAAAAAAATAACCTTGTTTGCTTTCTCTGAAGACTCCACATGGCTTATTCCATGTTCCTTTTATTTGCCATTAAGAAATTTCATAGTCAAATTTATAGTTAGCTGTTGCAAATGTGCAGAATTTTAAAGCTTGTTTATCTTTTTATATATATATACACTTTGCAAGGAGTTTGCAACTCATACACAATGTAAGAAATGCGAATGGTTGAATTTTAAATAAATTTTGGTTTGAATCTGTGTAAATTGTTTCTTTTGCAAAGAATATGCAAATATGAGCTAAAGCTAAAATGTGTTTACAGAAGATATGCAAATTAAGCTTTCTGGTTTATTGGATAATGTGAATTTGTAAAATGTTATATATAGTTTTCTTATTAAAATCATATTGCTAATTATATCTGTAAAGATTGTTTTCTAATATGTTGTTACTTGGTAAAATGTATTCTTTAAATATATTTGATGTGTTTTGTAATCAAATAGTAAATAAAGGCTATAATATTAGTTTTAACATGATATTTTTGTTACTTAATTTCCAAAAGAAATATATTTAATTTCGTTTAATTTGATATTTTATAATTTATTATATTTCATTATGCTCAATTTTTTTAACGGATTGAGCTATAATTCCCAAAATAGTAACTGGTGCCTAATAGATGATCATAGTTTCATTGACTATTTATATCACTTTAGGGAGTACTCACGTAGATAGAATCTTCTCAAGGGATTTTAACAGCTGCACAAAAGCAACAATTGTATAGGAGGTCTCAATTCTCAATTTAAAAAGACAAATTATAATAGTAAGTATTTAGCATATGCCAGGGAAAGACAGATGCTTTTATTTGCATAAATTAATTCACGTTTAGTACAACTGTTTAAAGGATCACCCACATTTTACTGATGAGTAAATTAAACCTCAAAATCTATAAGCTACTTGTCCAATGTCACATACTCAAGATGTGGCAAGACTGGAAAACTCACTCAGTTTACATTTGTCCAATCCTGTGTTCTTTCTGCTGTAACATATATTTAACCCTTGAGCAATGTGTTTGAAGTATGTGAGTCCACTTATGAATGGATTTTTTGAATAAATACAGTCATCCCTTTGCATCCTCAGAATCATATCCTGGGGAATTGAAACCTCAGCCACAGTAAAATAGTATTTTCACATTCCCAACTGCAGATTCCCAACAGATGATCAAATACAGTTTACAGTGTATAGTCGATTGAATCTGCGGATGGGAAGAACCAACTGTAGTTGATTTTTAGGGGAGTCAAATATTAAATAAGATTTGTAGTGTGGAGGCCCAGGATTCCTAATCCCCCATGTTGTTCAAGGGTCAACCATACTAATTGTAAGGTTCTCATCTGAAGTTGAAGGTTCTAGTAACAGCTATGCTCTTCACTTTGCCACATCTTGAGATCAGTTATTAGCTCTGATTTCCTGTTTGCCAAAATATTTTATTTGTTTCCTGTTCTTGCTTTATTATTTATTCATAATTTTCTGTATGTGAGATGGGATTGGAGCAGGCTAGGTGACTTTTAAGTTCTCTTCAGCCCTATACAACTTCTCCTGGGTCACGATCTTCATTGTTAGCTCAACAATATTTGTGAAGCTGCTAATGGTGATGTTTTCCTCTTGTAAAGAGTTTGTGTTCATTTGTTTCAGCAAAGGAGAGGAAATAAGGAGAGGTCATTTGTGAAAATTTTGCCTTTTAATTTCTGGATACTATTTTACCTCATGGCATAACTGCACTCACATTTTCTTCTTTTGTCTTCATTTTCTGTCTTAATTATTGACCTCTGACACAGCTGCTCTTGGAACTGAGGGACTCCATGCCATAGGGTGGTGGAAGGAAATAGTGTGAGGCATCCTCATCCGTTTTTATGGGTTATTGGGCCTTACCTTTGAGAATGTTGCACGTGAAGAATCTAAGGGAAAAACTACCATGCTTCTAATTTTTGCATCTGCAGGCTTCAGAAAACACAGAGATTTGGAAGACCTACATAAGGTATTTTAAAAGGATTGTCAGAAGGAGAAAAATTTGATTAGAATATTTGAGTTCTATTTGCAGGTTTTTAGGTGACTTATAAAAAAAGTCCTTTCATACTCTTCTCCTTTTGTATTGCTGCAAAACAAATCAACATCAACAAAGCAACTTAAAGAAAAGTATATTATCTCACAGTTTTCATGAGTTAGAAGTCCAGGAACAGCTTAGCTGTGCTCTGCTCAGAGTTTCATGGGCTGTGATTAAGGTGACGGCCTGGGCCTCTGGTCTTAGTTAAGGCTTGGAGTCCTTGTCCAAGTTCCTGTGATTGTTGACAGAATTTATTTTTTCACAGCTTCTGAGGTTAAGGAAGTTTGCTTCTTCAAAGCCAGCAGCAGAAAGAGTCTCCACAGTTTCCAATCTCTGAGCTCAGGTAAGTCCTAAACCCTCTTTTAAAGGTCTGACCTACACGGGATAATCTCCCTTTTGCTTAACTAAATCCCTCTGATTGGGGACTTTAATTGCATTAGAAAAATCCTTTCATATTGCCATGTAATGCAACATAGTCAAAGATGCGGTATTTCTTTATATTCACAGGTCTCACTCATAGTCAAGGAGAGGGTCTTTACTCAAGTGTGGATCTTCGGAAATCATTTAAAAATCCTCCCCACCACAGACATGTTAGTGATCAGTCATTGTTCTATTAAGATCTTAATATCTGGGCTGAAAGAATAACACATATAGTTCTGTTATGGATGGGGGCAGAGAGACCTGAGTCAGGATGCCGTCTTTCCCTGCCTCGGTTCTTGTCTCGTTGTGAGAGATGAATGCAAGTGAGAGGCAGTAGAAATGAGATAGCAAGTTTGTTTTCGAAACATGAGCACAAAGCTGCAAGCAGGCACATGGCGAGTCTAAATGCTCTATATAGAGAGGAAAGAAAATTCTTAGGAAGTTTGTTAGCAAGTTAGTGTGTTTATTCTATACACTTGAGCTGAGGCTACTGAGGCTACAAGTGGGAATTTAGCTAATCTAAGTATGCTGCCTATTGGGGCACGGGGGTTATAGACCTCAGCTGGCTTCTAGTTTCTCTCTTCTACTTCCCCTTGGGGAATAATGTATAGCTACAAAGACTTTTTTCTCAGTTAGTAAAGGCTCTTTGTCTTAGTTAGTGAAATGGTTAGAGGCCCTCTGTCCCAGCAAAGGCTGCCCCTTTTCTCCTGTGCAATTCCCACTTGTGATGTTCAGAACGCCTGGCAATCTTAGTAAGACTGTTACAGAAGGCCCTTTTCTCAGCATAGTCTCAAGGACTCTCCCCTCCTCGTGTGCTATTTTTGCTTGTAATGCTCTGGACACCCGGCAGCCTTATCACACCAAGCTCAGGACTGCTGAGTTTATTGGTGAGATATGTCTTCCTTCTGCTTCTAGCCTCTGTATTAAGTTCATTGTTAGATTGTAATGGCGAGGGCCCTGACTTTATTTCCCCTCTGGCCTCCCATTCCTAGCCACTACCTAACATTATTTTATTTCTAAATTCTTCTGATTGACATTTAGATGTTTTACCATCAGGAATTTGTAATTTACTAAGTGTGACCTATGTAAATAACATTGTACTCAGGGTTATTTTCTTGGAAGCAAATCATTCTAATAAAAATCTTTATATCTGGAGAAATGACTGTGTAATAAATATTAAGGAATTCTATGAGGAGGGTTTAGTGTTAGATGACTTAATTTTATATATATATTATGGTCAGTATTGACTATGATTCAGGCATAGGTCAGAGATGAAGGCTGAATATTTGCCATTAGATTCTGGTCAATGGAAATAGCAAAATAGCAAATTTTTACACTTGAGTAGCTATCAAACACCTATCTCAAGCTTATATATCAGATTAATCTTCCCTCTGGGGATACAAAGATAAAATTTTCTGCCATTGTGCATTTTCTGCTTCTCTGATATCATCTCACCACATAAAGGGAAAGCCAGCTTAGAAATCCGAAACAGCTTACTACATGGAAGTCAGCGTGCAAGGGCCATGAGGATGTTGTTGGAGGGACTGTGCTTCTTAGTATGTTTCCTGGAACCCAAGGAGCTGATGAATAAGCAAGCATGACAATACTAGTAAAAACGGGAAATGATTCAAAGATTACTCTCCCAGGACTTTCTCCTGAGATGTTGGTAAGAGATTATTATGCAAATATTAGAGTACATGTTGTGTTGGGTTCTCATTCATTTGCATCCTCAGGTAAACTTATTTCCGAGTTAGTTTTTTTGTATAGGTTTTTATAAGCCTTACACAAATCCAAACCCTTTCCTGCTAGACTAATGGCTATATGGACTTTAGAAGCAAATTGTCAAACCTAAATCCCCTCAGAATGTGCCTGAATATATGTTTCCCCTGGAAGAAGGGAGCTATGCAGGAAATGTGTCTGACCAACGTAGACAGACAGGAAGAGTGTGACAATAGGGACCTACCAACTTCATGGCCCATCAGGACCTCCTGAAGTTGAATCATAATTATGAGGCACAAATTTTTCTTAGGCAGATTGCATAATTATCTGTTCTACTAGCTAAAAAGAGTTTCAAAGGCTCTGCTGACTTTTAAATGTATTACGTCAGTCAGAGAGTTTCAAATTTTAGTGTGCATAAGATTTATCTGATTACCATATATTTGTTCTCTGGATAAGGTTCAACCTTCTTTGAAGTAGCTTAAATTTGTGTCATGAAGAAAATCACTTCTGTGTGGAAATATAATTAAGAAATCAATGGTCAGTTAGGTTAAATAACAATTTTGAATGTAGCATGTTAGAACACAAAACTTCTTAATAAGCTATGATGAGAACACATGCATGCATGCATATACACGTGAACAGTCATGAGTAGAACAGGGAATTGCAGGCCTTCAATTAGGAGTAAAATTTTGGAATTCTTAGTGACAAAAAATAAAGCTAATTTGTGCTTTAAGAGCAATGTCATCTGAGAAAAATATAAGGTAAGCCATACATGCAATTTAAAATTTTTTAGTAGTCACATTAAAAATATAAAAAGGGAAATTAATTTACTGTCATGTTTTATTTTTATTTTTGAAGAAACTAAATACATTTGGGAAATTAAATACATTAAGAGTAACATAAAACAAGAGCTGCTGGATTGCAAATATTTATTGCCAGGAGTTCCGGAAGAGGTACTGTATTCACGCTGCACGGGAGGCTGCACTGCCCTCTACCGGGGCTGTATGTATTGGCCGGTGTCTGCCTTAAGATTCCTGGTGAGGCTCTGTAACCAGCTCAACAGCGTTTGCACCTCGGTGCTCACTATGTAGTGTTGCTAAAGTGAAAAGCAATTTGATTGCAGACAGGTGTCTTTGATGGAGGCATCTATTTTGTGGCAGTCCGTCTATCATTTCTATTGACCCACTACTGTTATCTTCAGCGATGGCATATCAGTCCCTGTGGCTCATCTCTAATCATCAACTCATGAGCCTCTTTTCTTTGTACCTTTTCTTTGCACTTCTAGCTACTTAGAATGATGATGCTCTATCCCTTTGAGTTATCCTTAAGGCCCAAGTGTTTCATTAGGCCTGCTATAAATCTTCTGGTGGCTCTAGTGAAGCCTCCAGTCTTTGGGAGATACCCAAAATGATTTCCTGGTATCCCGCCAGCCTATATTTGAAACCAGGCCATCCTAAACATATTGAGATTGAAGAAAATTCATCTAGCTATTTTAAATGATGTCATAAATGGGAAAATAAAAATAATTTTTATATACAGACAAAACTAATTTTTTAAAAATAGATGGAATTATCACATAAACTTTAAGAAAATTATCAAATTTCCTTACCTAGAAGTAATAGGACTAATAGATTAGCTTTTACTTTGCTGGTAAGCTTTAAATCCAAATACTATTACAATAGCTTGGGAAGTTGACTCTTTTTATAAAAATGACACATTATCAACCCTCTCAATGTGGAGATCGATTTACCTTATCCATAACCTAATGTAGCATATCTTGGAGCTAAATAAAGGTCAGATGGTACACTGGCCCACTAATTATTTTAATCCATGACTTTCATTGGTGTCATTTTTCCATTTGCTCACTCTTATTTCTTGCTACTTAAACAATTTCTGTTATAGAAACCCTATTGTTGCAAATTGAGTTCCAGCTGCCCTCGGGGTTATATTTAGATTTGAGTCTGAGAAGAAACATAGTGTACAAATTGTCTGGCATATAAGCTTTGAAAATTATGGGCACAGGAATATGAAACATGCATTTTACCACATATTTGGTTTGAGTTTGCAGGCTGAGGTTGAATCCTCCTTGAAAGCAATATTTCACTGGCGGCACTATTAAATCATGTGGAAAGTGAGACTGACTCAAAGTACTGTCAGCCAAGCAACTGTGTCAGGAGGAGGGAGGGTGTGAAACTTTTCACCTGAGTGCCAGTTTTTATCTGCACTGAATCTAAAAATATGAAATGTGAATAATAAACATATGAATACACATGTTTGAAAAGTATGAGATCTGTTCACTTTACGATTCAAAATAAAATTGCCAAAGGTGAAGTTACCACTTCAAAGTCTGCATCACTTCCATTTATTCTTTGTGAAATGTTCCAGCTTGCTTTTGTATGTTTTGTATGCATACCTCCTATTAATGCACAAGAAATTATTACAATGTAATAAATTAAGGAAGTATGCCAGCATGGCATAGCTGGGTTCTCTGCTCAATTTATCACAAGGCTGAAATTAAGGTGTCATCCCAGCTAAGTTTTTGTCTGGAGACCCAGGGAAAAAATTCACTTTTGGATTCATTCTTGTCAGAATTTGTATCCTTGCCCCTGAGCATTGCATTGAGGTGCCTGTTTCCTTGCTGATTGTCAACTGGAAGCCATTCTCAGTTCCTGGGGCTTCTTATTTGTTGCCATGTGGACCCCTGCATTGTCAAAGCAGCAATGAACCATCAGATCCTTCTCGTGCATTTTGAATTTTCCTCTGTCTCCAAGCTCTAGATCCAGATATAAGAGCTTATGTGATTAGGATAGACTCAGGACTGATAATCTCCCTATTTTAAAGTCACTGATTGAGATACTAATATATCTGTAAAAGTTCTTTCTGACATATCAAGTGATATGCTCATGAAAGTGATAATTCATTGTATTCACAGGTTCCACCCACACTCCAGGGGTGGGAATTGTATGCCTGTGCCTCACTGGGGGTCACTTGGAATTATGCCAGTCACAATCCCTCCATGTATAATTCATAGTGAGAGGACAAGTGTTACATATGAAAGACTGTGGAAACGGAAGTGTGTTATGTGAGTTACAGGATCTTAAAATGAAAATGAAAAGACTTGCCACTTTCTGTCAGGTAAGGGGCTCCATCAATACTACAGGCTGTTTTGAAGTTTCCAGTTGTGTCTTGTTGCTGATTAATCAGTTTGCCACTTTGGATATTTCATTCCCAATTGTTTGGGCTTTCTTAGAACAAATAATGTTTTTCAGGTATTTCTCTTCAGAGAAATACCCTAACTAGTGTTATCAATATCTGCAGGTTTATCAACAAATGATAAAAACTTTTTAAAGTTAATAATTATTTGGCCACGTGTTGTCTCTATGTCATCTGACAGGTTTTCAATTTATCTAATGAGGTTTTGCTTAAAAATTATGTACTGTTCTCTTTACTGTATTATATTGAGACAACACTGAAAATTCTGTGTAGGCTACTGAGATGAACAATTTCCTTGTTGTGTGAGTCATTCTGGTTTTATCTGTTAATTGAAATATCTTTTACAAATAGCTTCTTGAGTTTAATTTGAAAATTTTGTAACTAACTTTATGTGATAATTTTGTTTTCTTCATACTATGCTTATAGAAACCTAAGTTGGGGGATGGGAAGAGAGAGACAGAGAAAGAAAGAGAGATTTAGATATTTTGGGGGTGGATGTTGGATTGGCCTCCTTGGTGTTGTTTAATTGCTTATTTGATAACTTTTATGCATAAATTATGGTGATAAGCTAAAAAGCAATTACTGGGCTATAAAAATTGAATTTTATCTAATCCTAATTTATATTACCCAGTTAGTGATTTAGATAATGTTATGTATAATTTCTGCATCTTGTAAATATGACTTTATAGTTTAATCAGAGATTATTCATTATATATATTATATTTACATATGAATTACTTAAGGTAATACAGGCCTTTATGGCTTCAGAAAATCAGATTGTCAATGTAAAGTTTGGATATATTTTCAGTCCTAAGATTATTTTAAAATAATTCTTATTGCACTATGAATGGAAATATGAATATCATATGTTTGGACATTTCGACAATATTAGTTCTTCCAATCCATGAGCATGAAATATCTTTCCACTTACTTGTTTCTTTTTTAATTTCTTTCATTAGTATCTTACAGTTTTCAGTATGCAGATCTTTCACCTCTTTGGTGAAATTTATTCCTAGGTATTTTATTCTTTTTGATACAATTCTGAATGGAATTATTTTCTTTATTTCTCTTTCTGATAGTTTATTAGTGTATAGAAATGCCACTGATTTCTGTATTTCAATTTTGTATCCTCTGATTTTTTTAAACTTATTTATTAGTTCTAACAGTTTTCTTGGTGTATGTTTAGGGTTTTCTATATATAGTTTTATGTCATCTGCAAAGTGACAGTTTTACTTCTTTCTTTTCAATATGG
>PVKM010013193.1:0-30623 GCA_004027735.1 Carollia perspicillata
ATGCAAACTTTTGGAGGGTAAAAGGGTATCTTTATTGAGAACACTTAGATCAAAGATACAGCTTCCAAAAATTTGTATGCCAGTAAAATAGATTTATCTACTTTAAGCCCCATGTAGAGGAGACCCAAATAATCACAACTTTTCCCTTTCTTATAATAAAAAATAAGAGAATGTAACATAAACGAGCATTTATTGTAAGCATTATTTTAAGAAAACAAATGAAGTTTGTACTTTGTCAACTTGGTGATAGTAGTTCTATGTGATAAAAGCACAGATAAAACAAAAATCAATATGGTGACAAAGTAAGGGAAAAAATCAACTGGGGCCCACAAGCAAAACCTAGGCAGGTATCGAAAGAAAGCTAGAGGAGGGAAATTAACTCTAGAGCCATGACAGGATGCCAACTTTACCGTAACATGCTTTTATTAAGCTTGAAAATCATTTTACTTCTTTCTTTGTGAGAGAGAGCATCTTTAGAAAAATACAATAAAAATGTCCCGGTCCCAAGTCCAGAAAGCACCATGACAGTCCCTGCTGACTTTAGGAAGGTTCATGAATGAGCATGTTAGCCCACCCTGGATTAAGCCTGGGGTTCCAAAAGAGATATATGAGTGCTAACATTATGTTATTTCTTTAATGTATGCAAAATTTTAAAAAGCATCTAGGCTATTGTGGCATCTCAGGATGTATAAAATAATCTTACCAAAGGGGATGGGGGGAATGTTGCTGGTCTCTAGGTAAATTTGGAAATGAATGGAGACAGTAAGACTCATGACAAGGGACTGTAGAGTACACAAACACTGTACTCTAGTTGGTAAAACTGTGTCTCATAGCAGTGTGAGCTAATTCTGAAATCACTGTGTGAGTGTCCTGGAACTGAACAGTAAGCGAGCGGATGGTGGATGTTGGGAGCCTGATTTCTCACTTCTGGGGTGGAAAATTACAGATGAGCAAAGGGGAAAGAATAGACTGACCATGTGGTCCTAGAATAGAATGATGCATGTGGTACTGAACTGTTCATGTGTGGCTTAATATAGACACAAGTAAATACATATGGAAGTATTCATAGATATGTGCGCATTTACTGGTTAGCACACACACAAACGTTTCCTTGTTTTGTCAACTGAGAAGGCCTGAAAGCAACAATGCCTCAGCAGGTTCCCAACAACATTCTCCAATAAAAGGAACCAAGACTCTTTGGAAAATTAGCTGATTTTAGGACTGGGTAAGAAATATACAAGACGAGACTGTGACAATCTGGGAGTGCCAGAAGTTAAGGAAAGGTCTGAAAACAATAGCAACAACAGCAAAAACCCACACAAAAATGGGGGCATGTCAAAGGGACACGGGAGCCAACTGGGAAAGTTCCTACAGACCAAAGCTGGAACAATTTGAGCAGGAAAATGAATAAAGAGTCATTGAGTTATAACTCAAAGTATAAAATAAATATCCACATGCCCATACTGATCTGAATAGATAGATAGATAGATAGATAGATAGATAGATAGATAGATGAGAATATTTAAGTCCTCTGTGCAAAAGAATTCTAAATAATTTCCATAAATTTAATTGTTATACCTATAATTCTCATTTCATCATAAAACTATGAGTTGTTAAAAATACTATATTTGAAGTGGCATGACTAAGAGATGATAAGGCCATAGGTCACCCTTTAATTGAGTGAGCAAACTAAGGGTCATACAAAGCCATCAGTGAGCAGATTTTCAACTGATTCCCATTTCGGTTTCCTTGGCAATGCACCTTATCTGGCAACTACTACTTATTCCTGCTTAGATCTTGAGAGGACATCTCTCTGGAGTCTTCCCATATCTATTTGAATTCTTAGGTATATGTGTCCTTACACAAGAGTACAGTTACATCCATATATACACACCATCAAGAAGAAACAAATGTACAATTTTTCTGGTTGTATTTGCAGCTAAAATGAGTTTTCAGTGTCTCCCAGTTTCTGAACAGCACAGCCCTGAAGGAATGCAGTCACCCCCCTGGGCCGCCATCACTGACTCTGTGCTGGCTTTCGGCCCACCGAACGTCAGGACTACAGTGACTCAGGAGTAAACAAGGCAGACACGCCCTTATCCTTCTGAAATGCACTTTCAAAGGAGGGTGGGCCATGTGACTAAGCCTGCGGACATTTACAGTAAGTTATGTGTTACTTGGAAGTGGGCATAACAAAGACTTGTTTTAAAAAACAAAACAAGCACCACCGCAGTGAATACTGAAAATTATGTTTACCATTTCACCATGAAGTTTTGCCATTCTGAGATGACTGAAATGCTGGCCTGCAGGCACAGTCCCGGTTATTTTTCCTGCATAGTCTGTGTCACAGCGTCTGGGTCCTGCCTGCTCCCTCCCGCCCACTGGCTGTGAAGGGCAGTGCTCCCTAGAGAACCTCTGAGTCTAAGAGGGCATGTCACACCCCCCACTGCTGTCGTCAAAGGAGCGGTAGGTCACAGGGAGCGTTCATACATTCCCAAGTGACATCTCATCTCTAAAATCCTTTGTTCTTCTGTTACAAATATAACAAATGTTAGCATAAATATGAGCCAGAAAGAAGGGCAGTTAAGAAAAAATTCTTAAGAAACCCAAATTAGCTTTAATTACAAATAGCAGATGTGCCTTTAAAAAATAACGTATCCCATCTATAAAAACCAGACAGAGCAGAAATCAGTTGTCACATAAAAATTACAAAACTTAGGTATATATAAAATGTCACAACTAGATGGGAAGGCTACTTTCCCAAATCTTACTCTCTTGGAAGTCATCTCCAAGCATACATATGATGATGATGCACCTGAAAAGCACCGATGACATCAAGATTTTCAATGGAATTTATTTTAACTAAATAAAAGTCCCCAAATGCTCACCTTTAAGATTTGTTCATTCCTATCCCTGGCAAATATTTCATGCTACTCTGAAATTGTTAAGCCATAGCAAAACAAAGCAAAACAAAACCCCCCAAAGATGGAATATTATAACTAGTCTATGGGATTTGGGTACCTTATTTTTGTAATTTCTTTTATGTAATGGAAATATTTCCCCTTCCAGGACCACATAAACACCCAAAGGACAAGGTCAGCTTGACAGATTGTAGAATTCAGATTAGCCGCCCAAACTGTTTGAGGTCTCACTGTAATCTTTAATGTTTGTACCTGCTGTGACGTAAGTCCCTGTCCTTGGGCACCTCACAAAGCTGAGCTTGCAAACATCTAGGGAAGAAGAGGAGGCTGGGAGAGTTACTTTCTTACCAGCCCACTCAGCTCCTTCTCCGTCTCCTTCCATGACATTTCGTTTCTATCAGTAGCAAAGACAGAAGAGTCATCTTCCACTTCAGAGCTACAGATAAACAAGTGACCTCTACTCCGGTTCGGTTGCTGGTCAGGGCACATGCCTGGGTTGGGGGTTCAGTCCTGTGGTCAGGGTGGATGAGAGAGGTAGTTGATCGATGTTTCCTTCTCACATCAATGTTTTTCTCTCTCTCTTTCTCCCTCCCTTCCCCTCTCTCTAAAAATAAATACATAAAATCTTTTTTCTTACAGTTAAAAAAAAAGTGACCTCTGACACCCACAAAGCATGACTGGCACTCAAATACTGACACAATACACCAGGCCCTGATGATGTGAATTTGGGAGATACTCTGTCCTGGCAACCTTTCTCCATGTTAAATGCCACCCTTTGGCTTCGGTGTTCCCCTTACAGAAATATGTGTGGTAGTTGCTGCCTCTGTTATGAACCTTGCCATTGTTGCAAACTCTGGAATGAAGATAAGGCACTAAAAATCATCCTTCATTAAAATAATTCCCCTTCTACATTAGGTAGCTTATAATTAGGGTAACCAGATTTCCAAAACAGGGATGGAAAGGGAGGGCTAGCGGAAGAAGGGAGCGTGCTGGAGAGGAATGCCATCACAAGGGAAGGATATAAGCAAGAAAACAATATAAAGATTACACCTTCCAAAAAGAGCTTTTCTGTCACCTTGCCAGGATTATATAAAATTTATAAATCACCATCAAATGAATAAAACATTTAATGATGGACATGCACACCCTTCACATGATTACTGAGTGTAGCTGCCAGTCGCTGTGGTAGGAACCTGGGATTCAGAGAGAGAGCAGCTCTTACCCAGTCACACCTGCACGGAGGTCTTTTGGCATTAGAAACCGAAGAAAAATACTCACTGTTTCTGCTCATGCTTGCAAACTGGGAAAAAGTTAGGTTATCCAAGTAACTGAAAGAAGGAACAAAACCTTTAAAAATAGTATATAATTTGCTGGTCATTTAATGTGTATTTCACTTAAAGATATCTACCTTCTTACAGTTACATCCTAAGGTAAGAATCAGCAGGTCTGCCTAGTACTGCCAATTTCTACATTGATCTGGTAAGACCTTGTCATTTATTTGCTGTGTATTTTTGCTTTTTTATCATGTTAAAAATGTCTGTCTACGTTCTAATTTGTAATATGAGACTTAGAAATCTCTTTCAACTCTTCTGGAGGACATCTGTACTCAACGCAGAATGCTCTTACATTTTAGAATGAACTCTGTGTACGACAATAGAGGATCTATACGGGTAGTCACTAATGCTTTCTAAAGTATTCAGGAAGTGAGTCTTTTCTAGTATTCTCTACCAAACCTTAGCAGAATTGCAATTGAGAGTTGCCCAAGAGGGAATAATAAGGGAGTCTGGGTAGGAGAAATATAGGCTCAAGTTAGCAACAGAGCACAACAAATCTCCTGCGGATAGGCTCAAAGGCTTTGAAATTTGATGAAAGATTGTCTCAGGTTTGCCAGATATGAAATGTTTAAACATTATCAGAGAATAATGTGAAAAAGTAGACTAAGGCCTATCCAAATTATGGCACCCTTTAGAATTACATGGCTCAAGATGTTTTGAAAAATCACATGAAATCTATCAAATTAAATGTTTTTCAGGTAGTTTTGATTCTAAACTGAGTATGTGCCATTGTGAGCATTCAGGAGAATATTTTAAAACGTCCTGGTTTTTCTCTGGAGCAATAACAATTCAGTGAGGCATTGAGGGAGAGAGATTGGGAGAGGAAAGAAGCCAGAGAATTGACCTTAATATGGAGGACTACTTTTTCCTACAAGATGATTGCTAATTCCAATACTAGATAAGCCCTCATAGAGAACGAATCTCTTCTTTGAATCATATTAATCCATAATTGGATTTACAGTGACTTTATGCAACTAGTGCAGAAAGCCTAGCTATTTGATAGAAGCAACCTTAGAGAAAGATGATATCATTAAGAGCTTAAACTCTCTTCCAAAAGTCTTTATATATAATGTCTACCACCCAGTTAAAAATAACCAAGCATTAAAGGGAAAAAAACAAAATAAATAATAATCCATAGAAAGAGACCTGTATGGACCTAGATAATGCACCTATAAGACTTTCATTTTTAAATGCTATACTTAATATATTTAAGGAATTTAAAGACAGAACTGAAAATTTTGTAAAGATCCGTCGATGAGAACCAAATGGAAATTTTAACTGAAAAATACAGCATCTGAATTAGAAGTCAGTGAATGGCTACAAAGAAACTTTCCAACATTTCACCACATGTTGAAAACAATTGAGGAAAAATGTACATAGAGAAATATTTGGCTTTGATCTCTCTATAGCTGACTGAACTAATAATACATGCATTCAACTACAGATTCTCCTCATCTTACGACAGGGTTACATCCCAATTAATCCATCGTAATCTGAAAATATTTGAAGTTAAAAATGTGTTTAATACACCAAAT
The DNA here is from genome assembly GCA_004027735.1 of Carollia perspicillata. Classification (NCBI taxonomy): domain Eukaryota; kingdom Metazoa; phylum Chordata; class Mammalia; order Chiroptera; family Phyllostomidae; genus Carollia; species Carollia perspicillata. Next base: position 5,791 of record PVKM010013193.1, read on the forward strand.
CTACCAAACATCATAGCTTAGCCTTGTTTACCTTAAATGTGTTCAGAACACTTACATTAGCTTATAAATAGGCAAAATCATGCAACACAAAACCTATTTACAATGCCCAGCATCACAAAAGAGTACCGTACTGCATATTGCTAGTCCGGGAAAATTCAAAACTTGCATCACAGTTTCTACCAAGTGCACTCCACTTTTGCACCATCGTAAAGTCAAAACAGTGCAAGTCAAACCATATTAAGTTGGGGCTATCTATATTTCAACAAAACAATTTAGATATTGCAAGAAGATATAACGCTCATCTGTTCTGATGTTTGTCTTTCTGAAAGAGTCACTCTAAGTCAATAAATAATTCACGTTTTTAAAATCCTACTAAACTCTGACTTAATGTGACTTTCCTTTCCCTGAATGCAAAGCTTAAGAATCCTCAAAACTTGCATTAATTTTTTTCCTCTTGGGCCAAATGCTCCAGGCAAAATACTTAATCAGCATTTAGAAATCTGGGCTTTAGCCTTATCTTCGTCGCTATAGTTGACTGATGTCACTTCGTGTGGGTCATCTCTTCATCTATAACACGAAGAGATGGCTAGGTGAGTTCAAGGTTCAGTCTCTTTCAGCAGCAAAAGACCAGATGACAATAACAGCAACAACAACAACAATAACGTTTATTAGGCTCTTTGAGGAAGGGAGGGTTTATGTTTAAAGTTAAGAGGAGGAGGACGGAAGAGAAGGAGAGAGAGAGGGAAGGAGGCAAGAGGAAACCAGAAATAAAGGGCAACATATAGTCTTTACCATGGAGGAAAGTTACAATTCACTCAGATTATCTATGGGACAATAAAAAGCTAGATACTGACCAATTTTCAATGTTTTCTGGTAGGAGAGATACACCTTTGTACACTATAAGCTTCTTAAATGTTGACCCTATCAATGTCTTTGTGTAAAAAACCTATGCAAATAATGATTTCACTTTACATACGTATGGCACTTGGAGTTCACAAATTCCCCTTACATTCATTTATTTTGATTTTCACAACAAACCTATTAGGTACGAATTGGGGCCTAGAAAAAGTATGTGACTGAAAAACAATGTTCAGCCCTTTGTTTGGGGTCTCATGATTGTGTTCACATTTAGAGGATGTATTTCTGTTGAACTTATTATACTCTCTCACTTTTCTCTCTAGTAATCAAAATATTTAAGAATTTGTTATTGTCAGGATAGTATAATGGGGACAATATTTATTACGGCAATATTCTAAACCAACTGGACTATCCTATCTTGGACTGAAAATGAGATCATAACTCAGAATTTTTCTGAGCATAGTGCTAATGTTCAAAACAAGTAGAAGGTTAGTTTATGTTCCCTGGATCACAGGTAATGAGTTGTGTCTGCAGTACTTTGCCCGGGATCTTGCATGTAATAGGTGCTTAATAAATATTTATTGAAATACACTCTTGAATTAAATTAGCATTCTGTGGGTATCATATCAAACCTCTAGGGCTTACCAGGTAAGTTGAAGACAAACCTTTAAGAAATTTGCAATTCAATGTCCAAGTATTTTTAAATGAAGAAATTCAGAGGCATTTGTGCTAGGTTTTGCTTGTATGTTTTGAACAGCAAGGTCACTTCATAATGGTGTTTTTGCTTCTAACCCTATTGGTTTAGTTTTGTTAAATGTGGCTCAAGCAGAATTTCTCTGGTTTTTCTTTAGCTTTTAAGCTTGTCACACTGAACTGCAGTGATTAATAACAGAAGAAAATGAATCAAACGTATTGCCAAGTGTTCCTGAACCTACGTAGCACTAAGTAAATATATGTGATGGGAAAGAATTACACTTCTCCCCCAAGAGAGTTAGTGAGTGGTGATAATATTCAGAGAAGGATGGGAAGAATGTTTTTTTAATCAGTAAGAAGGATTGTTACTAGGGAGAGTGAGTGACTAGGTGAGAATGGAAATTTAAAAGAAAGAAAACAAGGCTATCTTTGATAGAAGTATGTATAATACCTGAACTTCTCCCATGTCTAAAGTCCATATTTATTACTCATTTTTTGCATTTACTTTCATTGTTCATTAATGACATGGGAAAATAATTTTTACCCAACTTGTAAGTTTCTTTAAAATGAATAGATTAATGAATGTTACATTTGCACTATTTTGCAGGGCTTATGTCTAAACAATGCACCATATTTTGCCATGTATAATGCATACTTTTTGCCCAAATTTTTGAGGGAAAAATGAGGATGTGCATTATACATGGGTAGTACTAATGCCATCTCTATATAAGCATTTTTAATTCTTTTGTTTATGCTTACGCATTAACAGTACAACTCTAGAAAGCAATAATGATATCCATATGCAAAATAATACCCTGGAATATGATCATCAGTTTTGTTTTCAAATATAAATACATAAATAAATTGAATTAAAAAATTAAAGTGAAAGATTTTTTCCCTGAAAGCTTGGTCCAAAAATGTGGGTCCACCTTACACATGGGAGTGCATCATACAGGACACAATATGGTAATCTGTTGGCATTTGGATCTAGTTATTATTCAGTACAGTGGTATCTGTTCTGCATGGCAGTGTAGTCTCACTCTGGTACTATATAAACTGCATAGTATAGTCTCTTAACAGACAGTCTTTATTTTTCAAAATATAAATTACCTGGTGGCCAGTAGCACTGGCATAAGAGACTGTCTATCTTGCCTTCTCCAGTGAGACTCCTAGCAGAAATAGTTTCTATCAGGATTAAAAAATTCTGTAGGATCACATGAAAACAAAACCTAAGCTGCAAGAACCTAGCTAAGTGTCAAAAACAATCCTGTTGACTTGAATTGAAAACTAATCCAGTGGGTTGTTTTTTTTTGCTTTGTTTTTTGGTGTTTTATTTTTGTTCTATTTTGACTAACTGAAAGTATCTGTCTATATACTTGTCCACTTTCAGGTTAATAAGTTCATTTCTTTTTCTTGTTTTCAGTCTCTAAATGTTTCACTTCTTTTATAAGCCCATTCTTTCCCCATTATCTTTCCTTTCTTCTTGGTGTTAGCTTTCCCAAGACATTTTCATTGTTAACACATAATCAATACAGCTTGCCAGCTACACCAGAGGTTAACTTGTTTAAAAAGAAATAGTATTATTTCTTCTCCTAACCCCTAGCCAAGTACAGTAAATCTTCACTTAATGCAGTTTATAGGTTTTGCAACTTTATGTGAAACTACACATAATGAAACCAATTTACCATAGACTAATTGATATAAATGAGAGTTAAGTTTCTGTGACATCACAATGCTGAAAGACACGCTGTTTTTTGAGGAGCTGCTTTACCAACTCCTGGCAGCCTGGCTGGAGCCGCGGCTGCTGTCCTGCCTTGTGGCCTCAGCTCCCCTGGATCACAGGACAGCTGGGTGAGTGGGGTGCTGGACCTGGGTTGCACCAGTTCCCGAGAGCTGGTTGTGTGCATCTTTTCGGCTCCATGTTCGGTCATGTCTGGTGGGGAACTTCAAACCGGCCATGCTAGGAGTATCTGCATCAGGGAAATCAGCAGGCGTTACAAATCAGGGCTTTTCTGCTCCCCACCCAAAGAGAGCTGTGATTACATGTTTACCAGCACACCGCTGGGAGGCTGGGAGGTGGAGAGAGACGTTGAAGAGAAGTGGAGAATGGAACCACAAACTATTTAAAGGTCCCATCAGAAAACGCGAGAGTGAATCCAAGTGGCTCCTGCTCTCCAGTCCTCATCAACGCCAACCCGTCTCACGGAGAGATGGCTCTTCTCTGGAGTCAGCGCAACAGTGTGGAGGAGCACGCACGGGGCTGGGACTTGAAGGAGCTGGGTCCGGGCCCTCATGCTGCCACTGTGTATCTATGTGACCCTGACAAATACTCTCATTCTCCATTTTCTTGCCCGCAGGACAGAGTTTGGAAGATGATTAGGTCTTCTTACTCAAAGTGTGGTTCAGGAGCCATCCGTGTGAGATCCCCGGGAGCTGGTCAGGGCAGCAGAGTCGCCTACAGAAACAGAAACAGAAATGGCGTTTTAACGAGATCCCTGGTTGTGCTGTGCACACATTTGGAGAAGCACTGGATTAACTAGGTAATAGTTTCCCCACCAGGCTCAGTATTTAGAGAGATTTTAAAAAGCGGGGGCGGGAGGGGGCGGTATTTCTCGCTTTCATTCCTCATCCATTGAATCAAGATCTCGGAGAATAAATATCAGAAATTTGATTTTTAAGGATGGCCCCAGAAGATTTCGAAGGGCACCAGTGATGAGACGCATCGGGCCAGGTAGCCCCCTGCCGTTTTCAGTCTATGGAAAGCTGCTAGTTTTCCAGGTTTGCTGTCCGTTTCCTGCCCGGTCACTCTGCTGACAGTTACAAAAATTGGTGAAAAAGCAAGTCGTGAAAGGCATGGGGACGATGCATTTTTAAACCACCTTTATTTTATGCAATGTAAGAAGGCACTGAAAAAAAGGTTAGATGTTGCAGTTGATACAACAGTCTTCACAATATGAGAAAAAAATTGCCAGCAGAGACAGATTACTTCATAGAGTTGGAGGAGAAACTGAAGGAAAATAATGACACTGCAAATATATCCGGCCCTTGAAATCCTAGCTGACTTACTAAATCCATGGCGCTGCAGGAGGTTTTAGATGTGTGCCTCTGAGACAGTGAGGCTTAATGGCCTAAACTGGCTGAGAGCTCAGAAAGCTGCTTGCAGCTACAGATTATGAAATGGGTATAGAGAGAGTCATATGCGTATCTACATTATATGCAGGGTAGGGCAAAAGTAGGTTTACAGTAGTGAGTACGCAAAACGGTTCATTCCTGTTTTATTATTTATTCTTGTTTTACAAAGAACAGTTTATTCTTTTATTGATTATTGTGTTATTTTCCACAGGAACTGTAAACCTTTTTTGCCCCACCCTGTACATATTACTGATTGTTATTAAGTAAATTTGCAAGATTATAAAGCAATCATTTTCTCATGAAATAATCCTATGAGCATACGCATTTTAAAGTTAGTTTTACGAAATACAGCTAAACTATGGGCAACTTGTCCCTGGCCAACACTGCACCCAAGCATATCGACTGGGGATGTGCTCAGCTACAAATGATAGAAAATGTGACTTCTAACCAAGAAGAGTTATTTTTCCACCTTAAAAATAAGGGCTCAGAGACGGCGAGTTCAGGGTCTCATGATTCTCCGGCCTCTGCCTCGCGCTGGAAGATGCTGCCGCAGCTGCAGGCATCTTCTTACCTTCCCGGGCAGGAGTGCGGGCGAAGCAGGCTGGCGCTGGCCGGCCGGCCTCTCTGCATCGACATGAGTGAAGCTTCCTCACTCTGGCATCCAGCACGATTCTGCTGCCTTGCTGGTCAGAAATAGATCACACGGCCCCCTTTAACCAGGAGGGATTTGTGGACTAGGTGAATTTTAAAATTTCTTCTTATTTTTTATGGTTGTTCTGTTACAGTTGTCCCAGTCTTCCCCCGTTGCTCTCCTCTGCCCCACCCCTTTCCCTCTGCCATAGCCAATCCCCACCCTGTTGTCCGTGTCCAGGGGTCATTTACACTTGTTCGTTGATTAGAGTCTTCCCTTACTTTCTCCCCTCATCCCCCTCCCCTCTCTCATCTGGCTGCTGTCATCTCTTCCTTGTTTCTAAACCTCTGGTTCTATTTTGCTCATTTGTTGGTTTTGTTCATTAGGTTCCTCTTATAGGTAAGATCATATGGTGTTTGTCTTTCACTGTCTGGCATATTTCACTTAGCATAAAATTCTCCAGTTCCATCCATGCTATTGCAAAAGGTAGGAGTTTCTTCTTTTTTCTGCTGCATAGTATACCATTGTGTAAATGTATCACAGTTTTTTAATGCACTCATTTCCTAATGGGCACCTAGGTTGCTTCCAACACTTGGCTATTATTATAAATTCTGCTGCTATGAACATTGGTGTGCATAGGTTCTTTTTAATTGGTGATTCAGGATTATTAGGGTATAATCCCAGTAGTTGAATCGCTGGGTCAGAAGGCAATTCCATTTTTAGTTTTTAGAGGAAATTCCATACTGTTTTCCACAGTGGCTGCACCAGTCTGCATTCCCACCAACAGTGCACTAGGGTTCCTTTTTCTCTACATCCTTGCCAACACTCTAGTTTGTTGATTTATTAATGATGGCCATTCTGACTGGTAGGAGGTGGTATCTCATCATGGTTCTCCCACACAGTAGTATTTTTGCCAATATATTCTCTCAGGCAAGGGAAATAAGGGAAAGACTAAATAAGTTGGACTACATCAAATTAAAAAGCTTTTGCACAGCTAAAGAAAACATCATCAAAATGAAAAGGGAACCAACCGTATGGGAAAATGCATTTGCCAGTGATACCTCAGACAACGGTTTGATCTCCGAAATACATAAAGAACTCACATGACTCAACATCAGGAAGATAAACAATCTGATTAAAAAATGGGCAAAGGACCTGAAAAGACACTTCTCCAGGGAGGACATACAGAGGGCCCAGAGACACATGCAAAGAAGCTCAACATCACTAGCTATCAGAGGGATAAGTTTTAAGTTTCCAAGGACATTACTGGGGCTCTTTGCTTTCTTATCTTTTATTTTCACTTTTCTTCTACAACTCAAAAGACATTCTCCTTCTACTTGGCCAAACTAAATCTTAGAGTTCTGACAACGGTCTGATTAGTAATTAATTCCACAATGAAGTCTGCCGAGATTGTTTTCACGAAACGATTAGCTCGTTTTCTAAGCCTTTGTAGGCACCTTTCCTGTAACCACAGCACATGTTTATGTTTCTGCTGTTCTAGCATAGCTTATCTCCTGAGCTGCTCAAGAACAAGTTACTTTAAATTCCTTCTGTGTCTATGACCGTTCTATGCTTAGTACTTGCTTCACTAAGCTGAACTGAGACACACATAGGCTGTGTCACTATTCTTTCCCACTACGCAGCATGGCATGTGCAATGAATGCTCTGCAAGCAGCACAAACCCTAACTATCTTTGGTACCTTTGTGTATGCAGTGAACTCTTTCTGACACTTTGGAAGCCTACTGTTAATACAAATCACAAGGGCCAGACATACAAGCCACAATTGTGGGCCCTGTTCATTTCAGTGATCCCCAGTGAAGGATTGGATTTGAGCGATTTGTACAGCATCCAAGAGGTTTTCCCAAGGAACTTTGTAATTAGAATGAAGCTACATTTCATATCTTAAAAGAGTCGCCAGGAAAGGAACAGGCTAGATTCATGAATTACCACTGACACACATGAGCCCTGAGAGTCAGTGGCCTGGAACCCCACTGATGCCTAGAGCGCAGGCCCCAGGAGAACCTTATAGCAAGCAGTGACATGTGGCTTAGTTTATGGGGGAGGAAGCCAACAAACTACTTATTATGTATATTTCCTCTCCTTCCCATTTCTCAGCCTTCTGTTTTGAGTTATTTTTGTACTGATCTTACACTTTCTGTATTTTTCAGCTGTGCATGAACAACCTAGAGAGACGATTTTTATTGGCATTTGCAATTTTCTGCTGATGGATATATCCCTGAAACGTATGTGCAAAACACATTAGTTTGAAAACAATCACAAGTGATGAAATGGTGATTCAGGAATTCTGGGGTCAGAAATAAAGAAAACAAGAAAGGATCTGGGTGAAAAATCTACAGGAAAGAAAGCAATGACAACATACATAGAAAGTAAGAAATGCAAATTGTAATAGTCAAATTAAAAAGTCAAAAATATATCATCTCTTTTTTCATGGTATAATTTATCAATGTAGCATATTTCTGAGTATACATTTTATTCTTCACATCATAGCTATGTCTACAAACAAAATAAATTTGAGGGGAGAAAACTCAACCAAAAATAGCACTGGGTTATTATTTTTAAATGATCTGATGCTAAGTGGTCTATGTAAATGAATTTTTCACTTTTGACTAGCTGGTGTATAGTCAGGTCAGCTGTCTACATGGTTAAGAAATATGATACATATCTTATTAACCAATACTGTGGTCCATTTATTTCCCCATTCTTGATCCTTATTTGGAAAGGGCGAGGAATCCTTTCAGGAAAAAAGTGTTCACCCATCCCTGCTAAGTGGCTATGCTTTCTTCCAAGTCATTGTGTTATTCTGGCCTTTGTGGCCTTATAATTCTAGGAATAGATGCATGAAAAGCCAAACCAGAGCACACAGATACATTTCCACTCTGAACATTTCAGATGTTATTACTTTTTATTACTTATTAGAAGGAAGTATACTTAAGTACACATTTTGTTTTACAAAAGTGCTCCATAGTGAACAAGCAGAGAAAAGTACCACAGTTAATTTTATCTGCTAGTACTTGTTTCAACAACCAATCGTTTCTATGAGTTGCAAGACTTTTTGGTAGCCAAGAGGAGGACAGAATAGATTCATTAAATTCTATACTCACACTATATGATTCTTAGGTGGAGTGTGGAAACTCAAAATTCAGACTAACATTTAAAGCACCAATTTTTATTTTTTAAGACTCAAAAGACATAGATACACTTGTAACCCAACAAGTCTGGCAGATATTCAAGAGAATTGAAAATATATGTCCACATAAAAACTCATATGAATATTAATAGCAGCCAAAAGGTGGGACCAACCCAAACTTACATCAACTAATAAATGGATAAAATTATAGTATATTTGCACAATGAAATATGCAGCATAAAAAATGAAGTACTGGTTTATACCACAATGTGACGGAATCTTGAAAACTTTATTCAAAGTAAAGAGGCAGACATGAAAAGCCAACCCAGGGGGGCTGCAAATAGCTGCCTTTGGCCATCACCAGACTATGGGTGCAGTTAATATCTGTGATGCTGTGACTTGAAAAATTGGTCCACAAGGTTCTGGAAGCAGGTTCAGACACTTAGGAAGTAAATTTTGGAGTTCAAGGTATCCAAGGCAAGGACTAAAAGGAAGTACAGGTATATTGGTTCCAGGTGGACACATCCCCTTGGCCTCATGGATTTCTCTCCTCTTAAACTAAAACATAGACCTTGGGCTAGAGCCCCATTTGCCTGGGACTAAGGGCAGAACTGGCTGGAGATCCTATCCCATCAGTATTCCAGGCAGACAGCATTGCGGAAATACATCTCACTGCTGACGGGAAACTGAGCTCAGTCTTAAACCACCTTCATACCTATACTCTTTTGTTTGCAATACAGAACACACTTTTTATATGTGTCTCTGAGACATGCAAATAAGAAGAGGTTGCCTAATTCTTCTGTAGAAGGAAGAGAAAAAGTCCATGTGACTTGGAATGAACTGGGCCAAGGTTTAGGTCTTTGGAGAGACCATCTTAGCACACACACACACTCCTTCTTCCACATGTAATTACTGAGCTGCCGCTCTCTCTCACTGAGATGCTCAGCAGGACTCAGGAGTTTAATGGGTTTTTCTCCCTTTATTGAGCATCTAAAGTGGCTTTTAATTCTATGTGGGTAATTTAGAAATTGCTGTAAAATGTAATTGATTTTTATAAACATGCATGTAGTATTTTCTGCACTCATAAGCATGTGCATTGTGATTTGTTTGTGAATGTGCGCCCTTTGCTCCCCAGAATGCTAATAACCAAAGCATGAGCATACTCTATGAAAAGCACATTTTATTATTTTCACTTTTAAAAAATTAGCTCTTTTCTCAAAAAGAGAACAGTAGAAACTTGCTGGAATGATTAATTTCTAGGAAGAAAGTTGAACTCAACTCATTTTTATAATTGTGTTTTTCCTCTTGACATTGTTTAGCAAAAGCCAAAGAGCTTGTCTGTTGAATTCCCAGTACTTTCTCCATTAGTCCTGGCTTCATTTATATACATATACATAAGAACGGTTTAAAATAATTGTTTGTATTACATATAATTAAGCAGGGCTGTGTCATGGTCTGTAATCACTAGAGACTCTCTCCTGGGAAAATGCTCTTCTTACTCAACCTCACAATTTGCTCTACAGTGGGATGCTTTTAAGGGATACACCCTTGAAATGCTCATTAAGGGAGGAGCTTCTTCCAATAAGTCCTCCTTTTTCCCACACATGTCATTCGATTCTTCCCACCCCTGGAAGTCCTCATCAGGACCAACACCCAGGGCAAACTCTGCCCCTCAGAGTCTATTTAAAAAGCAGGAAGAACTGCTTTCCTTTTCCCCCTCCTCTGTCCCTCTTGACCTGTGACAATGTTTTTTATTTACTTTTTTTAACATCGTGCTTCCTTGAGCATAGAAATAATACATGCTATGTTCAGAGCCACCTAGGTGCCCTGGGCTTATCCAGAAACATGGTGTGCAATCAAGGGTGGCCAACCTTTTGGCATCTCTGGGCCACACTGGAAGAAGAAGAGTTGTCTCGGGCCACACATTAAATACACAAACACTAACAAAAACTGATGAACAAAAAAAAGGTTTTAAGTAAATTTATGATTTTGTATTGGGCAGTCATCATGCTGGGCCGCATATGGCCCGCGGGCTGTGGGTTGGACACCCCTGCGACAGGCTATGCACACCTGACTTCCAGCCTCCCTGTACCTGTGTCCAGGCCGCTGCCTGCCCTGATGACTGCAGGCACTGGGTGCCAGAGGGGAGCAGAAGGCCAACAATCCGTGGGAGGGGGAGGCAGTGGGGGCGATGGCCGAGCTCCTCCCCACGCCCCATGCTCTGTTGTCCCTTTGGACTTCACTTACTAAACACTAATTCAAAGATAAAACCATTAAGAATTTTAAGAGGTGACTGCGGAGCAGTAAGCCCTAAGTGTGGGGTCCCTTCAGAGCCTGGAGATGCACTGGTGGCCCTCATTCTTTACCTCTTGGTATCTTCTCTAGGGCCTAACTTGGTGGTGGGTTCAGGGTAGACAATCAATACGCACCTGCTGAGAGCAATTCCTGAACTTCAGGTGGCTCTGGTCGGTTGGGGTTCGGTGAGCATCTTCCACAAGACTGTCTCCCACAGATATTCCTACTGCTTACCTGTCAGCACCCACTGTTGGGGAAATTAGGGGTCTGATCAAGACATCTCTCTGTAATTTACACCCTGGCTCTGACTTCAGGAAGTGGGCAACTCCTGTTATAGAAACTCCATCAAAGGCTCCACAACTTCTGTGCCGGGTCAATACCTGTGGTTTCATGTCTCTCTGTCCCCAGTGACCACCAGGAACATACAGGGTCAGCAGTGTGCCCAGCCCTCGGCATTCTCTGATGTATGGCTGTGTCTGTATTCACTGGGCACGGCTGGGGGATGGGAGAAGAGCGGGGAATGTTTTCCAGCCTAATTGTAATTTATTTTGGACCCTGCTCCTCAAGCAAACTTAAGTGTTCTGTGTTTTGAGACACAAGTATATTTGTTTTGTTCATTCATGTCTTGATTTTATTATTTGTATTTCTCTATTTCTTATTCATGTATGTCTACATTAGTTTTCTTTCCTTTTTTATATTGGATAGATTTTTAAGTTTGTTTAAATTTTTAAAATTACAGTTGATATTATTATGTTAGTTTCAGGTACACATCAGAGTGATCAGACATTTATATAACTTACAGAGTGACATCATACATAATAATTACAATATCATTGCCTATATTCCCTATACTGAGTTTCATATCCCCATGGCTATTTTTACAACTGACAATTCATATAACTACACCAGAGTTTTCTATTCTCAGGTATAAATACCAAGTCCCCACTCCATAGTTCAATGACATATGCATTATATGTGTGGCTTTCTGAAATAACAATTGTTTTTCTCATGAAGTTACACACATTACAGAAAACATAAAAAATTTAGGACAGAATAAAATAAAGCACCACCAGGTTTTCCATCTTACCATCCATCCAGAGAAAATTTGTTTTCTAGCACATGTGTTGTTGGTGTTTTTTGTACACACATGTCTATGGTACCTATATTATTGAGATGCTACATGTATTTGCTTTGTGATATGTTTTTCTCCACTCAGTAATATCTGCCATGTTATTAATTATTAATCCAAGACAGTGTTCACACTTTCCGGTGCGTAAGAATCTCCTGGGAGCACGTGGGAAATGAAGATTCAAAGGTCCCTCACTTACCGACTCTTAAGCCTGTGATGTGGACCCCAGATGTGCCTTTTGGAAGCACCTAGACAATTTTCAGGGCTTGCTCTGACCAAGATCTACAACAGGATTTGTGATTGCCGCACTGTGTTCCATTATGGAGATGTACCAGAATTTACCTAACCAATCCCATACTCTGTTTAACTCTAGCTCCCAAATTTTCACTTGCAGGGTAAATGAAGAACCTACTGCATAAATCTTTCTGAGCATCTCTGATTATCTCCTTAGGAAAACTTTGCACACCGGAAATACTGAGTCAAGGGAATGTAAACCTGAGCAAAGTGGATGGTAGTCGGGGTGGCAATGCAACTTCGTGAGCCGTAAAGGACTAGACCAGTGCGAAATGGACATCAGAGCTGCCACTCTCAGAGGGACTTTCATATGCCAGGACAGTGGTTCTCAGAATTTATTGTGCCTCAGGATCACCTGGAAGGCTTGTTCAGAACAGGTTACTGCTGCCTCCTCACTGTCTCCTTCTGATTCATTGGGTCTGGGGTGGGCTGGGCATTTGTGTTTCTAAAAAGTTCTCCGGCATTGCTGATGCTGCTTGTTTGAGGACCACACTTAGAGAACCACTGCACTAATACTGTCCAGGGCATTTTATGTAAGTTATTTAAATATCACAATGGTCCTTTAAAATTAAGGACTGAGATTCAGAGTGGGTCTGAGGTCATGAAGCAATGATGGCAGAGCTGGAAATAAATTCCAAGTTTGATCATTCAGAGGTTGATGCTTTCCGACAGGTGTCCTGGTTTCTTACTTCATTTCACTGCCCACGAATAAAATATTTTGGATGTCTTCATCCTAAGCACCAAAGATTTCAGTATAAACCACCCTCCCTTCTAATTTATAGGAATACATGAGGAAGAAGAGTGGTTTGGAAAGGTTTGGCTGAGAATTTTTTCAGGGGAAACTGGTTCTTTGAGTTATGCCCTAACATTCACGGAACTCTGAAGGGTTGCCTCCCCACCCTTCCACACTTAGTGCCTTTGCTGAATGTGGACCTCAAGAGAGTCATTTCTCATCAGTTGCTGCAACCAGGTCATAGTCCTTCCTTGGAAGAGAGCTCTATCTTCTCCAAAAACCACCTTCAGGTTTCCCCACACAATGGCCTAACCAACCTGTTTGTTCAGGGAACTCAGAAAATAAATCACATCAGTGCACAAAACAAAGAACTCCTGCCAAACCAGTTGGCTAATAATACCCAGTGAGGCAAACACCCAGGGGATCGGCAAAACGTGAAGCCAGGTTGGCTGCTACCAGACTCAGTTTAAAGAGAGGTGAGCATTTCTTAACCTACACCCAGAATTACCAAGTGATTCACACATATTTCACAACTACAGGAATTCTAAGATCTAATTAGGCAAATTTTTACCTATTTATTATCTTAGGCTCTAGTGACCCTCCTGTCTTTTAGTGCGTTGATGATTGCAAGTATAGATTTTTATTTTTTTGCATGCCATTCAGTTTTCATTTATTCATGTAGTCAGTTGAGGACTCTGCTAAGCGTGGTACAAGGAGGAATGAAATGTCTATTTCAAATGCATTTTGTGTGGCTTCTAGCACAGCTCCGTTGGATGTAGACACTTGAGAACAGCCCATTCTTACTGTTCAACTACATCATGCAAAATGCATTGCTTCTATCCATGTTAAAAATAAATTCAGCCTGGGATGCTCCATCCTAGACAAGGCAATATGTTCCAACAGCTATTCTGTCCAGAGGCTGTTAGGAGCCTTGCACAGCCTTGGGCTCTGTTGTTTCTGATAACTCCCTAACCCGATAAGGAAAGGTCTTAACCACACTCTTGGGCAGAGTAAGCATTTGTGGAAGGGGGAGTGTTCGCAACTGAGTTGCTCCAGGTAATAACACAAGTATCAATTGTTGACTGTCTGGGGGGCAGAAGGATTATAGTAATCAGAATTTCCTGACCAAAAAAAAAAAATGTCCAATGACATAGAGGTCTGTATAACTAAAAAAATTAAAATTCAGACTGAATTGCTGCATGTCAGGAATGCTGCCAAAGGCATGTCTACATTAAGTAGGAGATTTGATTAACTGAGTTTTAGGGATCTTGTAACACATACCCCCCACACACACACTCTAAAGAATGGACCTAAAGGGAGAATTTCAGTGGGTGGGTAAGGGGCGGAGACCAGAATCACACCTGCCCTTCTTCCCTAAGGGCGTATCTGGGAGCGAGGGGAGAGAGGTTGCAGGAATGCATATTCTCTAAAACTACAGCCTCCTCCCTTTTACGAACAGCACTGTCAGTGTTTGTCCTGCGTTTAGTGTCTTTCACTCTAGAGCTTTCTCTAAACCCAGTGATCTGAGAATTGTGTGTTTGTGGAACCGTTTCAAACATTAGCGTGTAGCCAGACCCTTATTAACTGAAGTCCACTGAGCCAGAGCCACTTTGAAATTCCATTTTTAGAAAACATGGGGAATGTTTTAGTATAAAACATTTAGTTGATTTAGTATAAAAAGGGGGTGTTTTATACTAAATCACCTGCAGTTTCAATATAAATTCAATCTTCATATATTTTTAAACAATGATCATTGATATTTATAGTGATCACATAAGAAATTCTTTCATCAAAAGAAGATCCCATTTTTATACTACTAAGAAAAGAAGGTATACTAATATAACTTATAAACATTTTTTTGGGAAAATAAAGAGGAAAACAGAAGAAGTTTTATGTTCATCACTTATATAGCCAGCAAATTTAATTAGCCAGCATACTCTGGTTACTTATTTCACACAGATATTTCCAACTACCAATTAGTAACCGTGCCATGAATACCAAGTACTGCTGTCAAAATCAATATTGCATAACTTAGAAAATATAGTCCTAAAGCTCCCAGATCCTAGCTTTAAATAATTTTAATGTGTTTAAGCTTCACATCTCACCACATACGTAGAAGGTGGAGTGAGTCAAATTCTGTGGGAGCTTCAAGAAGGCAGCAGAGAGTCAGGCGCTGACACGTGGGCTCCCGCGTCTGGGCTCCGAATCGCTGGGCTCCCCTGAGTTCACTGCTCGCCAGCTGCACACGCCCTTGGGCAAATCATGTCTTTCAGTGCTCTCTGGGAGATGAGCAGGAAAAGCACCGAGGCTACAGAAATCAGACCCTCCAGGGAGAGAAACGTGCAGCGAGCTTTTCATAGAGCCTGGCGTGGGGCAGGCCGCGAACCAGTCTCAGCTGTATCACGTTTTCCTTCAAGCCTCTGCGTTATGAAGTTCTGTGTTTGTTTATACTGAGGTAAAATATATGTCCCACAAATTGTACCTTTTTAACCATGTTTAGCTGTTGTTTTTATTTGGAGAGAAACGATGCCCACTTATAGCAAATGTCCGCATATTAACAGTATACAGTTTGCCTTAGAACTGAATATTGAAAAAAAGAAAACCAAGGGTGATAAAAACATTTGGTATGAAGGTTAAAACAATACAAATTTCTCTACAGTATCATAATTTTAAAATGAAGTATATGAAGGCCTAAAATCATTTCTTCAAAAGGCTCAACAATATTTTAAACACACAGAATTTATTGAAAACACTGCTTTCAGCAAATATAAAAGTTATCTATACACAGAGCAGAAAATTGAAATTGTAGAGGAAGATAGAAACTGGAAGATGGAAGTCTCCCTCACCCTTTACAAATCCCACCCCTCGCCCCTTGATAGTCTGCGCATCCTTCTAAAAATGTTTTATGCACCTTCAAGCATATAAATCTCTGTGTATAGGTTTTTAAATGGAATCACACTATAGCCACTATTTTCTGCCTAGATATTTTTAAATTAAATGTCTATCTTCCAGACCTTCCTATGCTTTTAAATAATTCATTCCACCATATAGATATGTCACAATTTATCAGTGAGGTTCCTGAAGACATTAAATTTATAGCGTTTTTTTCTCTTACAAAGAAAACTGACATAAATGCTTTTGCACAAAGACATGCATTTTTTTAAACTAAATGTAAATTCCTAGCAATGAAGACCAGCAGACCATTTTAGTGATACTGGAGAAACAAAGTTAAGATACAATGTAATGGGATCATTTGAGGCAGACTGTTACATTGCAGATCTCCCGCGTCCTTCCTTGACAGCATGTCTTGTTAGAGAAGAAATGGAGGTATATGACTTTGTAGCCATGAGTTTAGGATAGTGGAATCCTGTAATTTGCTAGTTAGACAAGGTACTTAATCTCTCTAAGCCCAGTCCTGCCTAATGGGGCTATTGTGAGAGTCAAATGGGATGTTAAAAGTAAGCATTTTTCATAGTGACATTTAGTGTAGCACTGGTAGCCTCTCAATAAATGATGACAATAAATAATTACTAAATTATCTGGTAATAATGATTATTTTTTAAAATATTTTATTTACTTATTTATTTTTAGAGAGAGGGGAAAGGAGGGAGAAAGAGAGGGAGAGAAACATTGATGTGTGGTTGCCTCATGCCCGTGACTGGGGACCTGGCCCACAACCCAGGCACGTGCCCTGACTGGGAATCAAACCAGCAAACGGTTGGTTCACGGGCCGGCAATCAATCCACTGAGCCACACTAGGCAGGGCAATGATTATTTTTAAGGAGCACTAGACCATGGCTTCCCAAATTTCTAATTTGTTAATATCAACATTAGCAATTCTAATTATTTATTTATAATTTACCTAGTATATATTACATCCTCAAGACCGTTGTTAATTCTTTTGATATTTTTCATTCCCAAGTTTCAAGCATCTTGTCCTTTTTCCCACAGAACTATTTCTCAAACAGCGATGTAGTTACCATTACCCTGCTTTAGGCCTTTACTGAGTCTGGGGTGGGGCTGGGCACACACCCCACAAGCAAGCTGGTCTAGAGTTGGGGGCAGAGAAAAACATCACATCTCTTTGAGTAGAAAATGCTCCCCGAGCATCTAGTAATGAGCCCAGAGATGATTGCAAGACTATCTCAGGGTGTTTGTCGTGCTTACTGGTGGTCAGGCCCTTATGAATAGTCTTTCTAGCTCTCAAATTCTCAAGCTAGAAACCAGAGTCCTGCAAGCCCAGGAGCCTCCCCTGAAGCTTGTGACCGGGATCTAGGGATCTGCCCGTCGGGTGAGAAGCAGGAGCTTGTGGAATACTTGACTGATTTCTATTTTTTTTTTTTTTTCGTGAGGTGACGGTGACAGCTGGAGCTCCGGCAGCAGGGCCAGAGCTTCCAGTGTCCAGTATCAGCCTGGACTTGGGTCGTCCCTGTCCCATGACCAGGGCCATGGAGACTTCTCTGGAGCAGCATGTGGGCTGTGCTCCCAGCCCCCTGCCTCCAAGCCTGGCGCTCCACTCTGCCGCAGCAGCCCCGAATGCCACTCAATTGTTTCGCTCCTTAAACAGGCCGAGTGACTTCTGCTATTTATTCATAACGGAGTGCCTAAAACCCCAGTGCTGTCTCCATACCCTTCTCATCTCCTCACTTCATTGTATGACTGCTCCGTCCCGCCGGTTGCTCAGACCCCGCATTCTTGACTTCACCTTTTCTCTCATTTTCTCCCAACTGCGTCTTTCTGCACATGCTCTGAGCCTCCTCAGCTTCCTGAGAATACAACTGCTACAGTGATCTTTGAAAAAGTCAGGCAGATTATGTCACTCCTTTCTTCAGAATCCTCTGATGGTGACAGTCCACATCACTAAGTAAAGTGAAATCCCCCAGTGGCCTCCAAGGGGCCACTCCCTTGTTAGTCTGAGGACTTGATCAACTTCCCATTTCCTTCTTCATTCACTGCCCTCCACGCTGGCCCAGGTCTGCAGTGTCTCGGAACAGCAGCACCTTCCACACCGTTCCTTTGCTGGTCTCAGAACATACCCAGCACCCTCTACCTCGAGGCCTTCTCATTGGCACTGCTCCTGCCTGGAGCCTCCATTTCCAAATTCCTCAGCCCCTTATTTCTTCAGATGTCCTTGCCTAATCTCCCTAGGTTTAACTGTCCTCCCCAACCCCTCCCACTCAGCTCCTTACCCTCTATTTTTTCACATTTCTTACCTTCCAACACATTAATATAGTTGCTTATTTGTTTATTGTCTGTCTCTCTTCTCATTAGAATATAAGCTCTATGAGGGCAGGTACTTTGGTTCCTGCTATATCCTCTGAGACTAGAGTATTCCTTAGCTCAGAGTAAATACTTCAAAAGTATTTGTTAAGCAAGTAAGTGAAGGAATGAATAAATATTGATGCATGTGGCATTCTTTACTCTGAAAGTTTATAAGGAGGTTATTACCAGTCACTCAAAGAACTATTGTAGCAGCAACAGCCTTAAATGGAAATCTGTCAGAAGTTTGAAAGGAAATGATTGATTTTTATCTACATTATTTTAATGAAAATGAAATGTTCTATAAGATTTACTAAAGTCTGAAGGCTTTCACAGGCTTAGTCAGAGATGTCTAGGATATGATTTAAGGGGCATGTTGTGGGATCATTTGCTTAAACCAATAATTTTCTCTGCTTTATCATAGTGTCTAAAATTCATAAATTCATAATATTTATTCTTTTATTTAATTTTACAAAAGTGTCAGGCCCTGTTCTAAGAAGTTGAAATAAGGCAGTTCAAAGTCAAAGTCCTACCCTTGTGGACGGAGGTCATATGTTATTCAGGAACAGACAAGAAAGAAAGAAACACACACATAGCAAGTGTCAAGTGGTACATAAGTGCCAAGAGGAAAATTAAAACAGGTGAGGGAGAGTGAGTGGTGGGTGAAAGCCAATGTTCACAAGGTGACATTCAAGTGGAGGCATGGATGAGATGTGGGAGCAGGTCATGAATAAGGTGTGCACATTAGTCCGGAGGACGTCTCAGTGAGAGGAGAGCGAGGTTTCCCTGGACTGTCCAGGAGACGTAGCCTAGATGCCATTGTCTTGGAGTTTGGGTTTAGCCTAAATTCAATGCTCAGTGTTTTATTCTATACTATAATATATGTGCTTTGCTTTTAAAATAATTTGTTGTAGCCATGAATAAACTATGAGACCTTGAGTTTCTTTCTACACATATCTCATAGTTGTGGGGGTGCTTTCTGTGGTGCAATCATTGGCCACGTTGCCCACCTTCCATGGGAAGGAGCAGGGGCTTGGACCAAAGTCAATTCCTAGAGGCTACATATTTTTTTACATTGTTGTTGTTACATAGCATATGAAAATAAAAGGCAGAGGTGAGGGAGTACTAACTAGAATTTTTACCACTCCTTACATCCAATTTTTTTAAGTCCTGGATTTTGGGCTATAGCATTCCAGATTGATGAAAAGACCCCTAGTTTCAGTTATGTTTTCTCAATGCCAAATTTAAGTCATACTTCAGACTATTTGGATTGTTCTCATGCCAACATTTGGCTGGTTGGATGAACATTATACTTTATGTCTAGTGTTTTGGGCAGAAAACTGTGTGGAAGGTACGACTGTTGAATGTATGTATTGGTATTTTATTTGTATTCCAACAGTGTGACCTTAAACAAGCCTGGTAGTCACCCTGTTTCATATGCGCAGCCAGTGAAGTGACGCTAATGTCCGACAAGGATCTTCTGTTAGAAAGGCTAAAAAGAAAAAGAAAAGAAGAGAAGAGAGGAGAAAATAAATACTCTAAAAGCATTGTTTATGCTCTCAGGGGGGAAATGACACACATGTACATTAGCCTTAATAACTCCATTTATTAGCATGTTTTGTATATCTCTGCGTGCTTTTGTCCATTTAGTGGGTGGTCTGAGATTTTGGGAAAATCGGGGACATAGAAATGTGTGTAACTCCTGGGAGAAAACCTTTGAGGGATAGGACGCATCATTCTTTTGACATTCTTTTTTCTTACCGGCTGAACATAATTGACGTGACAAGGGTCATCTGGTAGCCTGAAGTGACATACTAAGGAAGGAAGCAGCAAGACTGAAGGACTCTGGGTGCTGGACATGGGGAATCAGCCATGGTTTGCCTGGACTGCTTATCTCAGGTCATCTTTCATGTGAGAAATAAATTTTTTTTCACATAAGCCCATTCATTAAAAATTTTTTTTTGTGTAGCCAAATCTAGCCCTACCTAATGCGCACCTTGATTTGAAAGTGTTTCAGTGCCATTTAAAAAAACACAATATATGTTATCTCATTTCATGTCAATGATCCTCTGAACTGCAAGGAACAAGAATTGTCTCTCCCATTTTTCAGTCTAAGGAAAAGACCTTTTAGGATGTTACGTGACTTGCCTATGGTCAAATAACCAGTAGGTTCAGCATCTGGATCGCAGAGAAGTTCGGTGTCTTTGAACCAGAAGTCACACACGTGCAGAGGTGCGCAGAAACACAGTGCACGGTCTTAGATTAAGGCAGACCTAACGTCTGGGTTTTTTGGTGGGGGAGGGGTCTGGTGTCTTTTGCCTTAGACCAATTACCTACTTTTCTGACCCTTATTTCATTATCTGCAAGTTGAGTAAATAATACCTCTGGCAATTGAAAATTGCAAATGAGGTAAAGTTTGTGAAGCTCATGATCGAGGGTATAGAGCTCTAATTGTGGGCAGATGCTTATCGTCCTAAAGAGTATTCAGATGAGGGGGTAAGGCAATGGAAAAGGCAGGAGAGACTGGAAAATCTGCTTTGTCTTGAAGTTCTGTGTGTCTGTAAATAATTTAAAATATTTTCATTGATTTCCGGTTCAAAAGACTCGGATTTGAGGGAGTGACCAAGCTTCTTGTGTTCCCTGAACATCTTAAAAGTATACCTCCATGCCTCCTCTACTTGGGAAGATACGTCACAGAAAAATGGTTTTTGCTTTCAAGCTGCTCACAAGGATCAAGAAGATGGGAGAACACTCATTTCAAAGCAACATTTAAATTTACTT
The DNA here is from genome assembly GCA_004027735.1 of Carollia perspicillata. Taxonomy (NCBI): domain Eukaryota; kingdom Metazoa; phylum Chordata; class Mammalia; order Chiroptera; family Phyllostomidae; genus Carollia; species Carollia perspicillata. Next base: position 26,745 of record PVKM010013193.1, read on the forward strand.
AAAGAAATAGGACTGGGAACTCCTAGTATAGTATGTTGAGTTTTTCCCCCCAAATACTGCTTGACTACAGCCATGAGTTATGTGATGTCAGGTAGGGTTGGACAATGGAGATACACGAGATTCTAGAGTGGGGCTCAGATGTACAAGCTTCTTGAGTGGGCATCTTCAGCCAGGATCGATGAGGTCTCGGCAGCCAGTGGCCCCAACGAGTTCAGTGAACATACCAGGAATTACCTGATCCAGTTTCTGGTGTACATCAGAGCCAGTCCGGGCTACCAATGTGGGAAGGGTGCGAATATTAATAGGAATCTGAATTCACTGCAAGATGCATGGCATTTGTGATTCTGTCAACAATAAGTTGGGTTTTTTTTTAAGTTCAACTAGATGAGAAAAGGGGTCATTTAAGCTCCTTGGACCTTTATGGAAAGTTATTCGTATGTACACATAGACATGGCCTTGTGATGAGTTGATACTCATTTCTACTCAGGACAGTTGTCTAGATCAAGTAATCGCACCCCTTACTCATGCCAGTATTAGGCAGTGTCTGTCCGATGGAAAAGACTCTGATAATGTAACTTAACATCTCACCGCACCTCCCACTATGACACAGCAGAAGAGCCCAGAGTGACAGCTGTTGCAGTGACTGCACTTCCTGCTCTTCTGACATTTCCAAGATGGGATTTGATTACAACCAGCAATACGAAATTATGGGCAAAGAGACAAAGCGCAGAGACCAGGAAACATGAAGGGACGAAAATAACAAGGAGGCGAGACAGTCCGCAGTACAGTCCCTTACCAGGCCAGGAATAGCAGGCTCCCGATCTCACTGAAAAATACCTCCATGTTTTCAGGATGTAACAACAGATCGATGTTTCTGCCTCTCTCATTCTCTCCCTTCCTCTCTCAATAAAATGAAAGAAATTAAAAAAAAAGAAAACACTGTATGAATAAATAAATAAGTGAGTAAGTAAATCAATCACTAGCGCCTTCAGACCTGGTCGGGTCAGGACACTTGGCAGCACAGACGCCAGCCTGTGTGGCCCCTGGCGTGCGCGGCATCTCGGGCAGACTCAGGTTCAACTGCAAGAAAGTTTTTGAGAAAATAAGATGAGGAATCCTAAGCTTATGTGCACTTATTCATGTGCCCTTTGGGGATCTTTTGAATACAAGTCATGTATCTCCTCCCATAATTCAACTTAAATCACATTTGAGCAGTTACTCAAGGTGCAGCCTACTCTAATCAGTTTCTTTCTTTATTTTAAAGCATTGTTTCTTTCTGCATATCTTCCTTCCTCCCTCCATTTTTATCTCATTTTTTTTTGCTAAATTTGTTGCTGGCAATTCTCTCTCTTTTTTATCAGATAACTCTAAGCAACTTCGGACTGTTTCCCTTTTTGAAGCCTTAATGCTTAGGAAAATAAGCTAAACAACATTAATAATAAAACATGCATATATGCATATAATGATGTATGCACATGGGGGCATAATGTCGTATAATTTACAAAGCACTTTTCACACACATTCTCTCATTTAATCCTAAGATCAACAATAACATTCAACCCTCCTTTGTTACTCCTTGTTACCATGATATGGGCACTGTGCTAAGAGTTCCCCAAGCAACGTCTCTAGAAAAGAAAGGCAACTAGAAAATATCTTTTGATGTACAGAGACCATGAAGGATGGTGGACCAAACACTAAGCTACGCCTGAAGGGTGCCCACTCTGCTGTCCATTTCTACTTTTCTGGCTATGGGTAAGTGAGAACCTCTTCGGACCTCAGTTTGCTCAAATGCACAGTTAGAGGTACTCACTCCTACCCTGACTCCCTCAGAGAGGTACCATGAGAATCCAATTAGATCATATGTGAGACAATATCTTGTGGTTTGCCAAATGAAGAATTAACATTTTCATGAATTTTTTTCTCACATGTGACTTTTACCAACATTTGTAGCATGGACCTAAAACAGAAGCCTCGGTCTATTAAAAAATAGAAAAAAAATAAACATTTTTACAACTGTATATGCATGTCTAATAGTCTTTTGACCATTTTCACTTGTCCAGTAATCAATACATACAGGTATTAGTTTGGTACCCAGATACCTGATTTACAATCCAGTGAGAATTGAGCTCAAAAGGAAATCAAAGTCTTAGAGGATCTTCTCCATACCAGGGTTTTTTCTGTTTTGTATTTTTCTCAAGGTAAAGTCTACAAACAATTTGCATACAAGTCACATGGCTGATTACAAAATTTCTGATTTCTGTACCCTACTTTTACCTATTGAATCAGAAGTTCTGGGGGCACTGCGGAGGGGTGACCGGGAACTGCCCTCTTTGGGAAGCTCACCAGCAGAGATTTAGGCCCACTGAAATAATCCAGAGTTCACTGGCTGAAGCCTGGGAGTTGTAAGAGAACAGTTGTCCTTTATTTCTTCCCAGCAGTAACAAGATAGCTCTATCAGCATTCTATTAAAAACAGATAAATGTGCTAATATGAAATAAAAGCAGCACATTGGTGTGCAAAATTTGACTGCACTTTCTCAAGTGCACTCTGAAGTACTATTTTTTCAGCTTGCTCTCATTGGATGGTGCATTCGAAAGAGAACTTTGAAAGAGTATTCCACTATTGTTTCTGGCCTCCACTCAAGAAATAATCTTATGGGTACTTAAACTGATAACTGACCAGTAACTCTCCAAACAAGGAGGGCTCAGCTCATTTCAAGCACTGTTAAAATTCTCAAGGTGTTAGTAGTCTGTATTTTATGTGAAATAAAAAAGTAGAGGTTTTGTTTTTGGCAAAAAAAAAAAAGTTTTTGTAATCGTCTTTCAGAAGCTATAACATATATTTCGATCAGCTTCATCAAACACAGAACTAAAAGAGATTAATTAATATATGTTCAATATACTTTAATGGAGCAACAATTATGTCCCTGACATTGGTTAGATCTAGGGCTAGAGGAGTAAATAAAACCAAGTTTCCTTAGCACTCATATTCTAGCAAGAAGAACAGAAAATAAAGAAAAAGCTAATATCTAGTATTGCTCCCATATCAAACGGCATATTAGAAGATGATAAAAACAATGAAAAATGGTTTATTCTGAATCTTCACTGATGAATTATAAATTCTGAAAACGAAAACTGGAAACTGATTCATTTACCCACATACATGTATGGTCACCTTTAGAGCGTAGTCAGCCTGTACAGTTGCGACAGATCTTTTTATCCCCTGAGGCACAGCCCTGTCTCCTTGTCATTTCTGACCTTCTCTCACAACTGTACCCTAGGTAATGATGCTCAGAAAAGCAGCCAATCAGGAGGTTTGTTTTCTGTTCCTTTTTAGCACTTCTAACTCAGGCAACCAAACCAGTTTGAACCGGATAGAGCATCAGAGCCTTCTTTGGAGTCTGTGGATATTCAGTTAGCTTCAAGACTGCAAACTAATACCCACAGTACCAGCCAAAACAACATTTTTTCCCCTCTGCTGTGTTATTCCTATTCAGGGTTGTAATACGACCCATCTGAAATCCCATCATATAAAGTTCATGCAAGAGAATATAAAGCCGACCTGTGCCTATGAAGTACCGGTAAGTCCCTGTTAGTTTGGTGGAGGGGATGGTGGTGAATAAAACGAAACCAAAATAACCCACCAACACCAATATGTTTTCTTTGTGTAACCTGTCATCATCTCACACCAAAGTGGGGAGCCATGGTTTGGTTTGGTTTTCAGAAATACATCAGCAGCAAAGAGGATGTTGGTGTTCTGATTAGAATTAGTTTAGTAGGTGTGTTTTTGGTTAGATTTAATTTTTCATAGTTGGCTTTCTGCTTATAAAAAAGTTTTCTCCGGGGGAATATACATGAGAAAGTTAAACTTTACACGGAT